>SZWC01013082.1:53637-72310 GCA_023375785.1 Penium margaritaceum
CAACCTGTTCCTTAAGCAGGTCAGTTAATACTGTTTCACTTTCACTTCAGCCCATTCACAAGCTTGGGACTCCGTGCAATCCTGCCGCCATCATGGCTGATGTCAGACCCGCAGATGCACCACCGGGAGATGTCACTTCTCCTCATCACGAGGAGGAGCGCACCGACTCCGACGAAGAAGACGTTGAGGATGGTGAGGTTGGCGAAAAACGCAAGCGCCGAGACTCCCTTGTGTGGGGATGTTTAAAAAATCTCGGCATGGATCCCATGCGTGCCATGTGCCTCCTTTGCACACGGCATCCGAGCAAGCCAGTCACGATTTCCTGCAAGGACGGCGCCACCTCTGCGATGTGGAAGCACCTACAGAATGTGCACAAGGATCGGAATGCCCAGCTGAAGGCCATGGTCACAGCCGCGAAACTGGAACAGGCCTGCACTGCCATCGCCAGTGCAGAAGTCGAGGTTGCAGCCGCCAACCCAGAGAACGCACCGGTCGCCTGCGGTGCCCATGGGGTCGGCCTCATCTTCCAGAAAACGTTTTTCCCCGCGTGCTTGTGGAAACACCTGGTGGAAAAGAACTTGTCCTTCTCATCTATGGACTCGTTCTGGCTCGCCAAAGCTTTTTCACATGCAAATCCCGCCGCAGCAGTTCCCAGACGGATGACCTTTGCGCGGCTCATCAAGATAGCTGCACCGGCTTACCGCACCCGCATCAAAACTCTTCTGGGAGCCGTGACCAGCGCCATCAGTTTCATGACTGACGGGTGGAAGGCGATCAATAACACCAAGTATCTTGGCGTCACCGGGCACTGGATCGACACCAACTACAAGGTCCGCACCATCGCACTCGCCTTCCCCGCCATTGCCCGAGGTGCGACGGCTGAAAACTTGTACAACTTGTTAAAGGGAGCGCTGCAGCACTGGGGCCTGTGGGAGCGCGTGTACTGCCTCACGGTGGATAATGAGTCCACCAATGACTCCATGATCGACTCTTACATCATCCCCAACAATGAAACCTTCACCAAGGCCGGGCACATCTGGTGCCTTGGACATGTCATCAACCTTGCGGTTGGTGACTTGCTGAAGCAGCCGCGCATCGCCTCCATCCTGCAGCAGGTTTGCAGCATCGCGGTGCTCGTCACAAGGACCCCAACAAGGGAAGAGTCGCTGCAGGAGGCGGTGAAGACGGCCGGCAAGAAGTACTTGTCCCTTCACCTCGACACGGAGACCCGTTGGAACAGCGCACTCGACATGTGCGAGCGTGTGATCGCCATCAAGGACGTCTTGGAGAGCTGGCTTGCCGAGTTTGGTCGCGACGGAGTGAGCCTGCGGCCGACTTTCGATGATTGGGTACTCATCTTCCAGGTCACTGTCATCTTGAAGCCTTTCAAAAGCTTCACAGATGACATATCGGGCTCGTCATATCCCACACTTTCGCTCGTCATCCCGTTTTATGCATCGCTACTTGAGAAGATGCAGGTTCGGCATGTGAAGGCGCTGGCGGCCGAGAAGAAGAGTAAGTGGCACGGGGATGCTGGGAGATTGGTCTACAAGGAGCAGTTACTTGTTGAGCTGAAGGAGGGCATCGTCGCCACAACAACAAAGCTGGAGAAGAACGTGAAACTGTGCAGCGAGTGCCATGTGCTGGCAACTGCCATTGATCCCAGGTTTCCCCTGCGGTTCTACGAGTGCGTGCACCCAAAGCTCGGCATCAGCAATGCCAAACAGCTGCAGCTTAGGGTCGTGGACCTCCTCCGCCTGTACAACGCCAAGGTGGTGGAACGCCGGGATGCTGAAGCAGCTGCAGCAGCAGCTGTGGAAGCTGAAGCTGCAAGTGCGACAAAAGCCGCAGCCGCAGCCGCGGCTGCTGGAGTCTCTTCTCAGGCACACAGCAACGTCGCTGCAATGTCCTCCTCCACAACCACACCATCGGGTATGGTACATCCTCTGTACTATCTAGCCGCATGTTCTGTTTTCCCCCTTTTTTAAGGGCTTAGGGAATGGTTCTAATGTTTGGTTCTTAATTTTATGCAGGGAACAACACTCAGGCATCAGAAGGCAGTGCCATTGCTGCAGCTGGACAGTTCCCTCCCCGCCGAAGCAAGCGACTTTGACAGGACAACAGTGTTCTTGCTGCAGCCCTGGAGGATGCGAGTGCCGACATGTTTGCTGAACCGGCGGAGCCTCAAGTTCCACTCCAGCCTTCATCTCTCGACATGGAAGTGGAGTGTTGGGCGAAGGACGTGAAGAAGGGCCGGGTGTGCAACATCCTGAAGTACATGCGCAAGCATGAGCAGCTGTATCCTTCATTCCACCTTGCGGCATTGGACCTGTTTGCCGTGCCGACAACCAGCACGCCCTCCGAGCGTCTTTTTTCACTCAGGCGGCACGTCATCACTGATTTCTGCCAGTCACTGGTTGATCTCACAATTGAGAACCTGATGTTGCTGAAGTCTTGGGTCAACGATCCGCTCCTTGTCAACTTTCTCATCACACCAAACGGGGATGTTGCTCCGGAGTTGGAGGAGGAGGAAAGGCGTGTCAACCTGCTGCGCCGAGTGGCACGTGTTGCACAGCAGGAGAAGGAGGACGATGGTGATGACTGCCTTAATGATGATGACAATGCACTCTATGACGACAATGCCGGTGGTGACACTGAGGGTGATGGTGGTGATGATGGTGATGGAGATGGTGGGGATCATGAAAGTGATGAATAGGAATGTTAGGGAGGCAGGCATGCCAACATGCGATCTTTCCAGTGAAATGTCAGTACTGATGATGCTAGTGTCTAGTACGAAGTCGCGTAAGGCAGGCATGCCGCCATGCTTTTGGACAATGACATGCAGTTGATGTGTGACATGATCTTGTTTCAACTTCGATGTTGTCAAATGGAAGACAGTTTCCAATGGAGGTGTTAAAACATGAGCACATATGACTATCTTGGCTTACACCAAAAACTCTAAAGGAGATGCATGCTTCAGTGGTAAAGCTCTAACTTATAAGCATGTGGATTTGTTAGGATTCAAGAATCCAAGGAGATTCGCGAATCTCGGATGCGGATCCGCGAATCCAAATCCAGGAGATGGATTCGACCCGCAAATCCGAATCCAAGTTCAGATTCATGAACCGGATTTGGTGTGCAGCCTTAGCTGCCGCCTTCCCTTCACTGGTGAATGGAGAGCGGGTTTGTTTTCCTTTAATGCAGCTCTCACAGACTGACGCACGTGGCTGCTTTACCTCCTTCAGTTCAGGTCGCGCACCATCTACCACATTGAGATGACTGCGCTGAAGACGAGGTGTCCAAGCCGGCGATGCCATAAGCCAATGTCATTGTCTCCTACTCTCGCAGGTGCTGCTGATGCAGCTCCCTTCTGTGATGCCAAAAAAAAACAGTAGAGGCCATTGGCGTTGACCATCTTTGCAAGCACCTGGCTCGCACGTGCAAAGATGTTGCAGCCAAAATTCTCAAAGTGGACCTGCAGGCCTTGGGAGATGAGAGAGAAAACTGAGAGGAGGTTAACTGCCAGTCCTGGAACATGGAGCAACCCCTTCACATGACGTTCCACATGCTTCCCCTGGACAGAAAAGACACAAGCACAAAAGAAAATTTCACCCTCTCACACCGCCATCTGCACATGATTGTCACCCATTGACACCTGCGAGGTTCAATACTGGTGTAGACGACAAATTACTCCCGGTGACAGGTTATGTGCCGAGTGGCTCTTGAGTCGGTGATACAGAACAAGGCGGTGTTGGTGGATACTTGCAAGACCCGGATGGTACTCACAAATCCACTCTCCCAATCAGTGGCGTTGGCAGATGCGTCATAATGTTTCCCCGCTCAGTCCACTCACGAGGTCTGCCTTCTTCTTCCGGAATCTGCACATCCAATGGCCCGGCTTCTTGTAGTAGTGGCACTTGCCCTTCACCTTCCCTCCACCTTCGCTACCGTTGGTTGATACAACCCACCCCAGTGACTCATGTTGGTGACGAGGACTATGTCCAATCCGCTTCCCCCTCTCCCTCCTTGCGGCTCTCCTCCACATCATCAAGCAAGATCCTGTTGCCACGCTCGTCCAGGGAAACAATGAGAAGAGTATAGCTGCTAGGAAGGCCAGAGAGGATGATCATTGTGAGAACACGTTCCTTGACAGGGTCCTCAATCGCAGCAAGCTGGTCAGCCAAAGATTTCACCATGTTGAGATAGTCAATCATGGCGCCCGCCTCATCCATCTTCACGGTGTAAAAGCGATGACATAGCTGCATGTTCATGAGGATTTACTTGGAAGTATAAGTGCACTCAAGCTTGTTCCAAACCTCTTTTGGAGTGAGGATGCTACGGACAAGGAGATGTTGCCATTCGGCGAGGTGTTGGTAGATGGTGGCGAGGGCGCGGCCCCGCTTCTCGTGATGGGTACGGGCCTCGGCAACGGAGAGGGAGGATTCAACAGAGTGAGTCTCATGGCTCCAGAGTCCCTTCTCCATCAGCACCATCTTCATGTTGTTGCTCTAGTTGGAGAAGTTCTTGCCTTCGAACTTGGCGATGTTGCCATCGACCACCACACAAGAGAATGTTGGCATGTTGACTGCAACATTGGCCCACAAACGGCCTCTCTCATACACCAGCGTCCAAGGGATGCCTCAAGTGTGAGGCAGGGCCTTGTTCTAGCTCTGATACAACCAATAGAAACTTGGGGAGCCCTCAGGGAGGTGATCAGGCTCACCAACAGCCGCTAGGCTGGACCAATTGTATTAGAGAGACATGTTACAGGATGCAGAGATAAAATATGGAAGCATGTAAAGTTGTGTAGAGAATGTGAATGGCTGGTTTGACTCATGGATGAGAAAGTAAATTAGCACAGCTGTCTAGCCAGACTAAGTATGCCTCGTTTGCCACATTGAGCTGGAAGAATTACTCTGTCAAAGTTCACCTCCTAGCACACTCCTAGCCTAGCGGGAGGAGCGACACTCACACTCTCACACAAGAGAATTACCATCCCTGCCATGTGCACAACCAATAATGTTGATGGGGACATTCCTTGAACTTTAAAGTTCCACCTGCCATGTTTCTACCTTGAAGGCTACTCTAAGCTTCCCTGGCCAATAATTCTGGCCGTCATTGGTGCTAGTAGTGCAGGAGCCGTCACTTGAACTGGACCCACTTCTGGCAAAGCTTGAAAATCCATATCTCCCTCAAACAGAATCCAAATCACGTCCTGTAAAGTGCTACAGCACCAAGAAGACATACTCTATGCATCTATTTTTCCCTGATTATTTTTATCAAGCAATCCACTTTGGTCACTTTTTGTCACCCTACATCCACCCCCCCCCCTTAATGCACGAGAAATGGAAGCTCATGTTTTAAGGAGAAAACGTCTCCAAATTTACACATACATGCTAAAATTCTGGTCTGATTCTAGCCCAAAAAACATCTTTTGGCTGGATTCAAGTCAAGAGGAGTGCCACACTGGAAAGTCCATCTTGTCACTCTTCCCCCACTTATGAAAGAAGCTAGGGTCATACTTCCACGTGGAGTTGCCACATGTGATGATTACGGTTAGAATCCACAATTTACATCCATGCCTAATGAAGACCCCGTTTTGTAGTTGTGCAGTATGTCTCAGCCAAAATGGCGGAGGCGACCATTCACAATATCACCTAGAGGAATTATTCTAATATCTCATACTCTTATTCCAAAGTTCATCTGTAAACATTTAAGTTATTGCATTCATCTATGTAAAGCTTTAACTACATGTATATCGGCATCTAGATTCATATTTAGTTACTTCACATCTTCATTTCCATCCTCATCCCCATGTCTATATCAATATCATATTAACATTTATGTGAATACAATGCTGCAATACATGTGTACTTATATACATGTACATTGTAATGCCTGAAGGATTGGTATGTTTTTATCACTTTTATTTTATCGAAGGATTTTTTACACCTGAGCTTGATGTATTGGGTATTGTCATGCAACACATTATTTCATTATGCATATTGTACTTATGCCAACTTCATGAGGTTATTCATGTAACTTGAAAAATCAAGGATGATGTTTGACCACTTTGTAGGAATAGTTGAAGTCCTCTTGTTTGAAGAAACAATAAATTCATGTGGAACGTGAATTCCTTGCCATCTTGCATACAAGGGATAACTTCCTCTTCTTGTTCATTGTGCTGGCCTCTTTTGTACCCAACTTCGTTTGGTGTTTTACTTCAGTTAGATTAAACTATGCACATTAACACAACTCTTTTACACATCATTCATTTTCATTGATTCATGAATTATGTCTTGTTTCCTCTTCTTTACCAATTGTGGATCCTGGTTCATGTGTCTGACTTGTATGCTTTGGCAACCATATGTGAGAAATGGGACACTATGCACACAAAAACAACCAATATGAAGGGCAACCTAAACAACATTCTTTTCAACCATGTGACGAAACTGTGACTGGTCTCTACCAATCACAGTGACCGTGATCCAGACTTGCCCGGCTCCGACCCGGCCGATAATATTTTGGCGGGACACTAGTAAGGGGTCAACTCCTCTCAAAAGTTCCACAATGGGGCTTGCGAGAGTTCAATTTCATGCAAACATTGTACAAGGGCTAGATGTACCCAAGTGGAAACAGACAGCAACCATCAAGGCAATAGACTTGGCTGGTCCGCGGTGCCTCCAAGGGGTCTGTTTCTTATTTCTGGACTGCTTGAACCCCTTGTTTTGTAGCATGACGAGGCTGCTGCAATACCACGCTTTTGTGGAGAAAACATTAAGCCAAACAAATTGATGAAAACCCTTTGGGATATTTCACGAACATATATTTTTTCCTCATGAGTGTTTGCATGTGTATGATCTGTTAGCCTGAAATCTGGGGCCCAGTTTGAACGTTCCAAAGGTTTAAACAACCAAAAATGTGAACAATAGGTTCGGCTCCATCTTTGACTAGGCTCATTCAAGAAACATGGTTCTCTAGCTGGCTTTCCACTCATCCATCCTTTTGGTACTTACCCATGTTGAGTGCGTGGATGCCCCACACCAGTTGCCGTATAGTATAACAACTTTGTCGCCAATACCCCATATGGCTTCCTTTCGTATGCGTACAGCATCCTAGTACTTCATTGCCTCCCTCATACTCCTACAACTAGAATTCCCTCCTCCTCTTTTAGTTCCTGTGTGGGACTCCCTAGCCCGAGCACATTCCACCAATAAATGCATGCAACCATGCCTTGGTGACATCGCAACCATGACACCGCTAGACATATCTTTGTCTCCATGGCCACATCAGCCTCGATTGATGGTGGAAGTTTCCACGGCAGCACTCCGTGTTGAGGTACCGTGGTAGGATGCATGGGAATTTCCACATTCCACTATTGACTATTTGAAAACACAGTAGCCAATGTTTACAAAAACATGCCATGTGTGTATCTGTCAAATGTAGAGCCTTCACGGTTGTTTCATGCTTCTATAAAAACAAGTCCTTTGCCCAAGCCAATGTGCAGGTGTCTATAGCCCAATGAGCCCTCCAACACCTCCATTTTTGGTGACATGCATGCCTCTCAAACAATTGTTGTTGCGATGTTGTCATCTGCACCCGTGTCCCTGACATGTATGACCTTTTCTACGGCATATACACACCAATCCTTCTCCACCACCGTGCTCATTCTTTGTATCGTGATGGTGTGGTTCCTCCACACAATGGTGCGATGTCCGTAGCGTGTCCCAACGTACCAGAATTTTATGCAAACCCAAGTTACCCTGCTGACTCAGATGCAAATACCACAAGTGGTGGTGTTGAAGGTTCATTGGCCAAACATTCCCCGAATTTTGGATATTAGAACAAGATACCTTCCTGCTTTCCATCGCCCTTGAGTAAGTGACTGAATCCCAGCTGCTTTGTGAGTGAATGGTAGAAATAGATTTTACCATTGTGCCTAAGCTGGCTGGACATCTCATTGTGTTTTTCAACATCACTAACAACGAGTGCTGTAATTGTCTGGGTGAGCTGATGAGGGTACAAGAGATTGTATTTGGTGGGATGAAAGGAGAAGCCATTGATACAAAACACATGGATTCTTGAACTTGAACTCAAACATTGGTGCCACCTTTGTGCTTTACACCCAATAGTCATCAATTGATTTGAGGGCAAAAGGAGTCCTTTGTACTACTTAGCAGCAAAGCTTTAATGTGATGACAAGGTAACAGGTGAAAACAGCGTTGGAACTATGATTGTTGCGTAGATCAGTGGTGAAGGGCCGGATGTGGAAAATGATCTCATTGATTTGCCACCAACATTGTGGAATGGCATGCAATGATAGAGAAACAACTTAACAAGGTAGAAAATATTACAATGTGTGCAAGAACTCTAACAAAACGTGGTGGGCTACAATCTACTTTTGACTCCATGGGTTTCATAACTAAAAAAGACTCCTACATCCATATTTCATAAAAGAGGGAGTTTTGCTAAATAGTCCGGAGCAGTCGATGGATTTCTCCATATATGTGGTCATAAGTATAAGCTTCACTAGGGAGCTTTGTGTGATGTGCTTGGTATTGAAACCCCAAACGAGCAAAAGGTGATCCCGTATAATGATGAGAAGACTTGTACAAATGGCTCCAATACGACAGGCATGGCCAATGAGGGAGTATGCTTGGCAGATTTGTGTTAGCGTTGGCGGCTACAGGCAAAGGAGGTTGAAGATGCCCTGCAAGTAAAGTTGTGGTTACTACGAAATTGGCAGTTGATGGGATGGATGCAATCGTGAAATAACAAGATGATGGCATGGAAGATGCATCTGATTTTGGGAGGTTGATGTCTGATAGTGTGAAATTTTGCTCTCTGAGTTGCAGTGAGTGGTGCATAAAAAAGGGGAAAATGTCAATAAATATCAGTGATATCTACATGTCCCTCAAATTCCTTTTCCACTCTCCACATCTCATAGTCATGCCACATGGCACGTACAATGCTTTTCCTTGTTGACCAAAGGCAGGAGTCTTCTCTCCAAGGCCGTGGTTATGACACACCATCTATGTTTACCATCGTTTCCATTATCTCTTACATGATATGTGCCATGCTTTGAAACGACTACACACGACTTATAACAAATTGCATGACAAAGTAGGTAAGGATAATTTGTGTTTGGAGAGTGGTGGTGTACTCCAATACCACCATTAATGTAAAAAACAATGGCTCATGAAGTATGAATGCTCGTTCAATCATGCTCCATGCCAAAGCATGCCCGCAGTAGATTGATTCTTTGGCATCTTTAGGGCGAAGTTGATGGAAGCTAAATTCTTGTGGTGGTATCCACGCCCATGATAAGGAGTGGCAAGATCAAGGTCCTCTAGAAGCCAAAAGGCATGAACCAACCCAGATGAGTGGTAAGCCCATGGACAAGAGCATGTAAAAACATGCAAGGATAATGCACGGACCCCTTCCATTCCATAGATACAAATATGAACAATAAGTGTGCATCATTGCTTGCTAGGAAGTTTCACGATGTTATGCAGTGTCATTAAAAATCTGCCAACATGCAATGTCCACGTACACTGATAGGAATGCGAGTTGCATTAATTTCTCTGATGTAATTATTGAACCCTGAAACATAATCATGCCGACCATCCAACAATGCTGGTGGTAGAGTATCAGCAAGAGTAAAATGAAAGGAAGAAGTGGAGAGCGGATAAATCACACGAACAACTTCACGTAACACACTTTTCACAGATGCATGCCCCTTCTAGAACCACTCCATGAGAACTTGAATCAAAAGGCCAAACAACGTGCACCCAACTGAATCAATTTTTTTCTTTTCATGGTCATCCTCCATGTGTCACGGATGTCACCAATCACATGGAAATCCACCACAAGTACCCTCCACATGTGCTCCCTCACTCTTGCCACATCGTAGAGCCACTTATGATGCCCATACTACAACTCAAAGAAGCATGCTAAGCTTGTAAGCCTCCTCATCGACATTTGGTGCCTTACCGAGCGACGCAACACGAGATGATTGGCTAGAGCTAAGAGCGCCATGATAACTGAGGATAGAAGTACAAAAAACCATAGGATTTACTAAACAATGGCAATATGATGATAGTTAGCATGGTCCATGGTGTAATAGTTGTCTTGGGAACCCTAAAGAGTATAGAGAAAATGGTGAACAAATGCTACAAATGCACTCCAATAGTGCCTACCCATGGCATATTCCATGCGCTATGTGCCTTGGGTGACAAAGTGCAATTGATACAGCTGTAAATGGTAGTGGAATTTGGAAACTGGGGACCAGTTTTGAATCCATGGCAACATATTCCCTAAGATCAACCCCTTCTCACACGTGTCAGGTGAGTGCAAAACCGGGTCATGTTCGTTGTAATATGAGGAACTAACGGGTGAAGTCGACCACGACAGGGTCCACTGGATGGTCTACGGTAGGGTCTATTAGGGACGACATCCGGCTGCATTCTCTACGTCACCAAAGCCTAGTTAGTCCAAATCACGACCAATATTTTGTACCAATGACCGGTCACAAAACATAATGTATAAAGATTACTATGGACGTGATTTGGGCACATTGTACAAAAATTATAATGGTAAAATTTGGTTTAAAGCAGAACCTGCTGCAAAGTGGCCTGTACACCCTGTTATGGGATGTAGCAACCGCTTTGGCTCCATGAGTGGCTAACGGCCTTATCCCTTCAAGCTCACATGGCTCATGCTCCAAGCTCATTGAATGATGAGCTCCTGGGAGAATGGATTTGAACCAAGTCTTACTGGTTCCAATGGGGACATCCAAACGTGCAAACATATGGTCAATATCAAACTTCAATCGACTTCTGCTAAAAATGGACTACTTCTATCCATGCGTCAACTCATGGGAACTAAGAATTCATAAGGAGTTCAACATCCTGCCGTAGAATTTGGGGCATGCCTTACTGCCATAATATTACGGCAACTCGGCAACTCTGGTCTGTGGCAAAGTAGGGGGTTCCAGATGCCAACCAATGGCATAGACAACCACTAGTACTACCGCACAATGAGGGTTTGGTGGTTGCGTTTATTGTTCCTGCGAAACACCTTCGTTTACAATGGGCATGCATGAGGTTGAATATTTGCAGCAGCGATCGCAAGGATGCGGACAACGTTGACCTGTCGTTGAAGGATAAATCCCGTGTCCAGATTCCCTACCACACCGGACTACGATAAGCCTAGATCACGACTTAAGTAACCTAGAAAATGATTGATCTTAAGTAAAATCCGCCCTCTGATCTTTATCTTGATTATATGCGCTCAAATTGTGATTCTTTTGTGTTTTTTAGGCGGGAGAGAACAGGCTTGAATCAATGTGAAAACGACAAACCCGCACATCCAGATCCGTTGTATTCACACTTAACCTATGCTAAGGAAGTCAGACGATCGTCTTGATTTTGTGGACGACTATCAAATTTGATAGCCGTACATCGAGTCCTCTCTCCCCATGTCACCTGAACCGAGTCGACGTTGTCTAGCGGTTCGTTACCCTTTCATCTTAAGCAGGCTTAAAGGGGAAAAACTTGTCCACTGCAAAGCTACATGAATACCGTAGATTTCTTCATAGGTTCACTGAAACATAATTCTGTCCAATACGTTTAGTGAACATCTTCATCCGAGGGATTCAGCTTGATTCTTTCAGTTTTCGCACTTGGGACGTTACAAAGACCGTTGTCACACCACTCCGTACCAACTCCAGGCCGCGTTCCAGACTCCTCCTCTAAAGAATGACAAATCTTAGCTCATATTTGGGAATCTAAGATCACATCGGAGCCCATAGCAACTCGCTTTGGCGGCGCCACTCTAAAAGAAAGTTTGAGACATCATCCGACGTGAGATTGTCAGCATTGACCCATGTTTTGGAGTCTCACTCCATGATGAGTGTGCAAAATCTGTAGCAACGTTTGAGCAAAGTTCCTACAACCCCGGAGGTGTAGCAACTCGTATGAGCTCTCTTTGGCCGAACCACCACTGACTCATATCATTTGTCTTTATGTCATTTATGAGGTCATCAAAGTGAGCCACATCATCGCGTGCACGACATCACTCATGTTTCAGGAGTATGAAGAAAACAAAGTTCAAAGCATGCATGCCACTTGCAAATGTATGATGTCACACCACTGCTCAATGAACTTGGGCCCTGAATCGATGTATTGATTCTGATTTTGATTCTATGTGTTGGGGGCGGGACGCGATGCTAAAAAGTCTTCTGTGAGAGCTTGTAGCCCTTGTCGAATCCGCAAAACGAAGTGGCAAAGAAAAAGATGAATGAAATGCCACCCGCTGATTCTTAATGATTTGGTGGTGATTTCGTTTTATGTGGCATTGCTCCCACATTCTGGGTCCTATCCATGGAAATAACCAGAATCAGTCAAAATGCCTGGGATGAGGAAGTTCATCCAAAATAGACTTTTGAAAACTTTTTGATGAGTGTTGAATGAGATCTATGGTTGGTTATACGTTCCCCTCTCATCGCCAGGACGCTAAATCTTCATGGATGCACACGAGCGAGGCTTGCTACGCGATGCGGCAAAAGACATCGCTCGAGAGACACCCAAATAATCAGGAATCCTGTCCATCAAAGTTGGACAGCATGAAGCGCGACTTTGGAGGAGACCTAGTTGCTCTCCCAGTGATTCAAACCGTTTCCCTCTCACTTGAGGAATCAAGAAAAAAATCAGAGTTGAAGAGGGACTCAAACTTGAATTCGAGTTTGAATCAGAGCCTCTACCTGTTAGTTTAGGGGGTGAACCGACATTTTGATTTTAATTTTGATTCTTCCCTCGCCTGGCGGGACGCACCGCGGTGAGAAGCTTGGCGAGCCGACGAGGACGCTTGCGATTGCACCAAAATCCATCCAAAAAATCACTCCCGAATCAAAGCCTTCCCACCTCTTTCCATTGATTATATGCCTAGTTATACCGACGTGGCAGCATTCCCAACATCTAGGTAACGTCTTACATGTGGAAAAACAAAGAATCAATGCGAATGCTTGGGGTTAGGACATTCATATAAAAATGTGGTTAAAAACTGATTCAAAGGAATCCGCATGTACATCAATGGCATTGGAGACGCTTCGCAATGAACGGACGAACACGATTCAGCACACACATCTTCATTACTGATAAGTAAATATGCTACCTGTCGAGCGACAAACTCCAACAACCTCATTGCATGTTTCAAGCGTTTCACTACCATCCCAAAAATTGGGAAGAAATTACGTCAATTTCGGGGAAAAAAAAGCGCGAAAACCTTGAACCTTGGTGTGATTTCTCGCTGATTCCATCGCAATCCCTCATCTCAAAAAAATCATAAAATAATCACCAATCTAGCGCGAAATGGATGAGACCGTAGAATCAAAATCAAAAGCATAGCGTCTGTTCACCCCGGCCTAGAACCGATGCATTAATTTTGATTGTGATCCTATGATAGGGAGGAGGGAGGTGGCACGCGAACCCGTTCGCGAGAGATTGCAATTGTTGCCGAATCTGGCAAAACGATTTGCAACAGCAATGAAAGGATCAACCAACTTCCGCTGATTTCATCCGATTCTACTCGCATGTTCGTCTACATGGCAGGCTTCACAACGTGTGGGAAACGTCCTATCTGTAAAAACAGCAAAAATTAGTCCAAAATTCTATCATCTGGACGTTTATCTTAAACTATTTATTAAGCTACGGTTCACCAAATCCGGTCCTACATCGACGTATGAGAGAGCGTGGTAAAAAACAAGCACTTCTGAAAGCGTCGTCCTGGTGCGGCGCTGAAATGTTATCGAGCGAGGATACGCGCATGCTTTGTGGCACGGACGAACACATCGTTCGACGCTCTTCCAAAAAAATCAGGACATATGCCTTTCAAAAGCGGACAGCGATTAGCGCGAATATGATGGATTTCAGGTTGCAGCCCCGGTGATTCGAACCGTTCCCTCCTACATGTAGAATCAACCAAAAACCAAAGACCAAGAGGGAAATTGACAAAACCCTAGAATCAAAATCAATGATTTTGTATCGGTTCAGGGCCCCCCTCAGGGCATTGGGTGCGGCTTGCGACAAACGAGTGACACCGGCCCAATACGGCTGGGGTCAAAGGCCATCACTAATGGGCTTGAGAATTCGACGAGGAAAAGTGGCTCATGGCCGGCTGATGGCGTCTGTTCCGGCGCGATGGTTCGCATCTCTCACCGCCCTCGCAGTTGGCTCCAAAGATTTGAAATGTTCGCACGAGCATCGTCACCGCCATAACTAGTGGTGAGAGAGGACATGACTGATGGCGAATGACCGTGATGGTGCTGGACCTGTACCGCTGCGGCTTTGCTAGCGTGACCGAGAGCTGCACGTGGCCATCAGCGCACGTTAGTGCCCATTAGGACCCATCAACTGAAAGGGTTGGGGAGCTGATGGGCCGACGTCATCATCGCGCGAAACATAGAAATTTTAGTAAAACTACCCGCCCTCGGATCAGATAACACCTGCCTGTTTTGCCCAACGACGAATGTCACGCTACGCGTTGACCCTTTTTAACATTTAAAATTGAACTAATGGCGGGAAAGAATCGATATTTTTACCCATCGGCGATGGCCGTGACCATGATGGCCAGTCAATGGTCCCAGAATATCCGTCCGATTAGATTTTGGAGTTCCCGCGCCTTTTTTCAAACCCCATCTGATGGCCTGTGACCCTAGCCTACGTTTGGAAGGATGCCACGTCGACCCTTTCTGGGGTAAAATCGTTAAGAAGCGGGGGAAGGCTTCGATTTCTCCATCGATTCCTTCGCTTAGGTTTGGCACAATCACAAGCGCTTGCGAGCGTCGCCAAATACTTCGTGACGTTGCATCCTGCGAACCATTGGTATAATCAAAATCAAAATTGGAGGGTCGGTTCTCCGCCTTGAAGGAAACGGCCGAACACCATGTCATTTTTCCTTTGGCCATGTTTTTTATGATCCTTCGATAATCTGGCCGCGGTTCGGAGTCGTCATCCATATTGGCCATAAAGTGTCGCTCGCTATCAGATTTAGCCATAATTTACTGCGCTTCGACGCTTCCGTTACTGATTTAGCCATATTCAATCGCGCACCGGCTCCTCCTTTCAGATGTGGCCATGAAGACGGCCGACGGAAAAGGGATCGCAAGAGTGAGCGATATTGACAAAAGAGGCTTCGTAACCACCTGGTGAGCCATTCTTAACATTGATAGGATCCAAAATGGACATGTAAGGAGCAATATTTACCTTCTAACACGCTCCAAGAAAAAAATAAGTAGAACTGCAATGATAAGGAAAATAAAACTACAGTTAGAATTTCAAGGGAATGCAAAGCATCTTAATTACTGTAATAGGTGATTGAAATCAAAATTTAATTACTCTCCCTTAAATCGCTTATAAAATGAAGAAACATAATGTCCAAAAAAACCAATTTCATGAAATTCTAGATTTAGGATACAATTAGTTTTTTAAACAATCATATAATCACTATGATATAAAGTATTTACATATCGCATCAGAATAAGATAAAATTTGACATCTTACCAAAAAAATTTAACTGAGATTTAGGAAACAATGTACATTTATTTGTTTATATCAAAGAAAAAAATATTCTAAAATCATAAAATCAATAATTTATTTTTTATTTAAATATCCAAATATGATCGAGTGTTTAAATTAAGAAAATTATTCCATGATTTAATAAATATGGCAAATCAAGGGCTTCATATTGCAAATAATAGATAAAATGCACAAATGTTTTGAAATGTTTCTAGAGGAAAGTTTATTTTTAAATAAATTTGCAATAAAATTCAACAATTTCGCTAGCCTACCTTAATTTTTTTAACTTATGATCAGGTTTTTTTATTAATGGAAAATTTTATTTTATAAAATTATATAATAACGTGATTTAATGGCAAATTTAGACAATAATTTTCACATAAAATTTGAAATATAATGTATGAAATCCTTATTTAAGTATAGAAAAGTTTACATTGTCATGATTTTAAGAATGACTTATGCTTCTCCATGTGCTTATGCTTTGAAGTATTACGCCAGATTTGATGCATAACACATTTTTGTTAATTTGGTTTCATTTTTAATCAATAAATTACAATGCACTTGTATTTATAATGCAAGATTATGTGCTTTAAAAGGTATCTTTTTATATTTTTTTCCACATGAAAGCCAATTAGGCATGAAAAAGAAACATGAATCAAATAAATTTATGAAATGATATAGAAGTTAGATTTCATTATTTATTTGAAACATTTATGAATTTAATTATGAAGAAGATTAGTTTAAAAAATGTTTGAACATGATGAGTGAGTAGTTAAATTTCGATTTCAATCATCTACTATAGTAATTAAGATGATTTTTATTTTCTTAAAATGCTCACTGTATTTTAATTTTCCTTATCATTGCGGTTCTACTTGTTTATTTCTTGGAGCGTGCTAGAAGGGGAATATTTCTCCTTTCACGTCCATTTGTGTCCTATCAATGTAAAGAATGGCTTTAGGAGTTCACCGAGTGGTTACGGGGTCTCTTTTGTCAATATCGCTCGCTCTTGCGATCCTTTTTCCGTCGGCCGTCTTCATGGCCACATTTGAAAGGACGAGCTCGCGCGCGATTGAATATGGGAAGCGTCGAAGCGCAGGAAAGTATGGCCAAATCTTACAGCGAGCGACACTTTATGGCCAATATGGATGACGACTCCGAGCCGCGGCTAGTTTCTGAGGGTTCCTTGAAAACATGGCTAAACGAAAAAAATGACCCGGACACCAACCGTGTCCACCCGCGCCCCTCTTCGCCAGCGACGGTCCTGCACTTGTCACCGAGGCTCGCGCATGGGACCGAGGGATTTTCCCAGCGGGCAGCGCCTGCCACTCTCGATCGTGCGGCAGGGCGGCGTGGCCACCGGCGTGGCCACCGGCGTGGCGATGGAGGGAGGAGGAGGAGTTGCAGGTGGAGAGAATGGTCGGGATGGCGGCGGCGGTGTCGTGGGTGGGGCGGTGGCAGGCGGTGCTGGCTTGGGTGCGGCAGGGGGAAGAGCCGCTCTGGCGGCCGCAGCAGCGGCAGCATCTAGCCCTGGTGAGTTTGGGTGAGGGGGTAAGGGGGTGGGTAGGGCGAGGGAGGGAGGGAGGACGAGAGCGGGGAGAGCAGGAGTGGGAGGCGGTTGAGTGGTGGAGGGGAGGGAGGAAGGAGGGAGGACGGAGGAGGGGGTGGGGCGATGGTTACAGGGAGGGACGCAGGAGAGGGGGAGCAGGGGATGGGCTAGGCTGCTGACATTCAGTCCTGTGAGCGCCTGGAATTCGATAGACTTTTGCTGAGAGAATTTTACGTCCGTTTGCTTGAATTAAACGGCGACTATTTGACCCCTGACTACTACTACTACTGCTGCTGCTGCTGCTGCTGCTGGTGGTGCTGCTGGTGCTGCTGCTTCTGCTGCTGCTGCTGCCGCTGCTGCTGCCGCTTCTGCTGCTGCTGTTACTGCTGCTGCTGCTGCTGCTGCCGCTGCTGCTGCTGCTGCTGCTGCTGCTGCTGCTGCTACCACTGCTGCTACTACTACTGCTACTGCTACTGCAACTGCTGCTGCCACTGCTGATGCTACTGCTACTACTTCTACTTTTTGAGAGTTTAGTACTGATAACGGTAATGCGCCCACGGTAGGAAAGTTATTGCCGAAGCACTGCCACACACACACTCTGTATGTACCTCGTTGCACAAGAAAGCTGCATGGAGAGAGAGAGAGAAAGAGACGGTGGAGAGGAGTGCAGCGTCAGGTGCGGTGCATCGGTGACATAAACCGCTTTAACGCTCACTGAGTCCGTTACATGTTCCTGTCGTAGCACCCTCAAGAACATTCTGCAAAGACTGCTTCCATGGTAGTGGTTGTGGTTGTGGTAGTGGCAGTGGCAGTGGCAGTGGCAGTTGCAGTGGCAGTGGCAGTGGCAGTGGCAGTGGCAGTGGCAGTGGCAGTGGCAGTGGCAGCGGCAGCGGCAGTGGCAGTGGCAGCGGCAGTGGCAGTGGCAGCGGCAGCGGCAGTAGCAGCTGCAGCGGCAGCAGCAGCGGCAGCGGCAGCGGCAGCGGCAGTGGTAATGGTAGTGGTAGTGGTAGTGGTAGTGGTAGTGGCAGTTGTAGTGGTACAACACCTGAGTGCTGCAGAAGAGTACCTCAACAGGGTGCCAATGAGGCCATACCACTTTTTGGCATTTGTGTGTACACGCTGTCGGACGACAGTGTGTACAATGGTGTCGTCAATGCGTTGTGGAGTGTTTCCAGTAATGGTGTTGATAGCCATGGCTGTAGGGAGTTTAATGAAATGTGGGCACTGGAGCCAGCACTGGTCAGGCATGGTCACGAGCACAGGTTTGGGCACAGGCGCAGGCACTGGCGCAGGCGCAGGCACAGGCGCAGGCGCAGGCTCAGACACAGGCGCATGCGCAGGCGCAGGCACAGGCGCAGGCGCAGGCAGAGGCACAGGCACAGGCGCAGGCACAGGCGCAGGCATTGGCACACGCAGAGGCACAGGTACAGAACACAGGCGCAGACACGGGTGTAAGCACAGGTGCAGGTGCCGGCACAGGCACAGGCACAGGCACAGGCACAGACACAGGCACAGGCACAGGCACAGGCACAGGCACAGGCACAGGCACAGG
>SZWC01013083.1:0-13374 GCA_023375785.1 Penium margaritaceum
GGGGGGGGGGGGGGGGGGGGGTGATATTATGGGATCCGCTGGTTGAGGTGGTGATCACGTCATCATGCTGAATTTTGATGCATGTTTTGATGCTCCTATGTCATTGTATGTGACAAACCATACAAAATTGATTCAAGAACCGGGCCATTTGGTGCACAAACGAGAAGGACATGGGCATGCAAAGGTGGGAGGTACACCTTGAGAAAATAAGAG
Organism: Penium margaritaceum; assembly: GCA_023375785.1. Classification (NCBI taxonomy): domain Eukaryota; kingdom Viridiplantae; phylum Streptophyta; class Zygnematophyceae; order Desmidiales; family Peniaceae; genus Penium; species Penium margaritaceum. The sequence continues at coordinate 214 of SZWC01013083.1, forward strand.
ACGTACCATTTCAACACCAAGCAGGACGGAGCGACTTTCTTGTCTAGTGCAACCAAGGCTCCCCTGGATGGATTCTTAGCCAATGAGGCAAGGATTATTGAGGCCCATGGGCACTTCAGGGTGGTGGTTGGAGCTACATTCATAGGCAAGGGTGCTTTGGGTGGTTGTGAACCATCTGGCAGTGCTTTCAGCGGTAGTTATTGTTGAAAAAATTGCCCCTCTGCATGCCGAAGTGCGGCGCCGGGAGGCGCCCATGAGCCGCCAGAAAGTGGAAACGCCGCTCCGGCAGATCTGGAGACTCAAAGATTGCTTGGATCCTAGAATAGAGGACTGCCCCTGAAACTTGACGAGTCGGTGAATCCGGTGGAAGTTGTTTCGCCGGAATCGAACAAGTATCGAGGGAGATATGGCCTTCCAAAGTTGGGGTGTGCGTAGCGGCTCTGGGAGCCGGCTGTGACTCGAAATCCGGTCGATAATCGACCGGATCGAGTAACAAAATTACCATCTGGAGAAATTTCTCTGATAGGCCTGCCGAGGCGTCCGGTGGATGATCCACCTGATCCGGCGGATCATCCACCGGATCCAGTAGTGCAGGTTGTTATTGAGGGACTTAGCCAAAATCATGGCTCGGCGTCCGAAAATCAGTAGTAAGTTTTGTTACTCAGGGGACTGCAGTCAAAATTCTAACTGCAGGTCCACGGACAGGTTTCGAACCTCGTCACACCCCATCACCAAACACGACTCAAAAGTGGGTAGGGTGCGTGGAAATAGTTGAGGGGACCCCCACACCATGTGCAATGGGATATGCGCCTTGGGAAAGGCGCTTCGCACGTGAACGAAGGCGCCACGGCGAGTGGCGGCGTCAGGCTTCTGTGGTGGGTAAGACCTGGGCTTCGGCAAGCATAACTTGAGCTATGCTTGTCCGAATCGCGTGCAGTTTGGTGCGTTGGAGAGGTCATGACAAGCCCTATAAATGTTGTGATTATGTCCATGTACAAGATACAACGTAAAATGACGTTATTCCCTTCGCAAAACTGGCTGTCTCTAAATTCCTGCTCACATAGCGTGAGGCGACCAGAAAGCTCACGCTCAGTCTCAGATTTGCCCAAAACAGTAGACGTGAGCCAATAGAATCTATCAGACCAATGTCGGGACCACATCCACATGGAATCGATCCTGACAAAGGGTTATGGGCCCACGGGTCTGAACGCCTCCAACATTCATGTCTTCCGCAGCACACAGGATCGTCATTTTGGACGTCGCCGTGAAGTTCTCAGAACTCGTCGGAGTAGCAGCTGCGCACATGGCACAGAAGGAGACACAGCCCATTCAGAAGTATGCAGACGGCCTGGGCTTTGGGCTATGGAGGTGGCGGTTTGAACTGCACCTCTCCCATAAGGGGCTGCTGGATGTCATGTTGGGAAAGGAGGTGCTCACAGAGGCGACTGCTACGGACGCAGAGAAGCAGGCCTTCGAAAAGAAGAACACGGAGGCGCTCATGCTCCTGGTGTCCGGGACAGCCGTGTCGCAACGGGGCTACTTCCAAGGCTGCAAGCTAGCAGCTGAAGCTTGGCAAAAGCTCTGTGCCATCCACCAATCCAAGCCGCTGGCGAACAAAATCTTTACAATGAAGCGACTCCTTACGGTGTGAATTGAGGTGGGAGATGATGTCATCTCCGCCATGCAGCAGATCGAGTCGCTCGCCTTACAATGCAATGATGTGGGGTGGAAGATCGACACGTAGCTGCAGGCGATGGCCCTCCTCATGGCCCTACCTGACAGTTGGGGCCCACTCATCGCCGTCCTCGGAGGATGGTCAGAGGACAAGCTCACCTATGGCGTGGTCGCAGAGTACATCCGCAACGAGGCGCAGCGACGGAGCTGTGGGGAGTCCTCGTCTTCCTCATTGGCCCTTGTCACCAAAACACGTGGTGGCAGAAGCGGGGGCCGAGGAAGTGGCGGAAAGGGTGGCGGCAAGAAGGGCGCCAAGAAAGGTGCGTGCTGCGATTGCAGCAAGGAGGGCCTTTGGGCCTGTCAGTGCCCGGAGGACGCGAAGACCGGCGGCAGAAATAGTAAGGGCAGGTCGCTCCTCAACGGCAACAAGAACCACTTCCTCAAGAAGGCCAATAGGCGGTGCCTGGATTCCGGGGCCGAGGAGCATACCCAAGTCGAGAAGGTGGGGTTCGTCACCTACGAGAAGTCCTCCAAGTCGATGGTGTTCGCGAACGACAACGTCGAGCCGGCGGCCGGCCAAGGCGACGTGGAGGTGGAAGTCGTGGTGGGCGGTAAGAAGGAGCTGTGCACAATTCGTGATGTGGAGCACGTCCCCGGCCTGGCTGACATTTTGAGTGTCAACCGCTTGATGGACAAGGGGTATGATGTGCTCTTCTGCAGGAAAGGCGCAGCGGTGCGTATTGACGGCGCCGGCGAGGTCGTGCTGGAGGCGAAGCACGAGGGCGGTCTCTGCATTGTGGAGACCAAGGTGGTCCCCGCGGCATCAGATGCAACAGACTCACAGGAGCGTGTCGTCAACATGGCCAAGGGAGGAAGCGCTGATCTGGAGCTCTGGCACCGACGGTTGGAGCATTCGGCGCCCGCAACCATTAAGGAGATGGCAAAGCGCGACATGGTGCACGGCCTTGTCATCGACGGTGCAGACGCGGCAGTAGATGCAGCAACGCATAAAAAGTGCGAGCCTTACATTTTGCGCAAGGCGTGGCGCAAGCCGTTTAACGAGATCGAAGCTCGCGCAAAGGACCTGCTGGAGGTCGTGCACAGTGACGTGTGCGGACCGTTCAAAACGCCGTCAAACTTGAGATACTTTGTCACCTTCATTGACGACTGCAGTAGAAAACTCTACGTGTACTTCATGAAGCGGAAGGGCGAGGTCCTGGACCGGCTGAAGGAGTACGTCGCAACGGTGGAGAGGCAGACTGGCCGGAAAGTCAGAGCGCTACGCAGCGACAATGGCGGAGAGAATGTGGGCTGCAGCGGGTGGATGAAGCAACACGGCATCAAGTGGGAACCCACTACGCCATACTCGCCACAGTCCAACGGAGTGGTGGAGTGGGCGCAAGCCAAACGTGGCACACCTGAAGGTGTTCGGGTGCAAGGCGCACGTGATGGTGCAGGCGGCGCAACGACGCGACAGCAAGCTGGAACCGCGGGTAAAGCTGTGCTTGTTCCTCGGCTACGAGAGTGCGCAAAAGGTGTTCTGGCTCTGGGACCCGCACACAAAAGAGATCATCCGTAGCCGCGACGTCAAGTTCGACGAGCAGCAAAGCTTTAGCAGTAGCAGCAACAACATCAGCGTCGGGAAGACTCCAAAACAGGGGGAGTGGTTCCAGCTCCTTGACTACGAGGAGGAGCCGGCGGACAAGGAGGTCGATGATGCGACGTCAGAGCGCGGCGGTGCAGCAAGTGCAGCAGCCGACGCGGAGGACTCCGACGAAGATGCAGGTGAGCTGGAGATCCAGCGGAATGATCCGTCGAAGGAGGCACCATGGGTGCCAAAGCGCGCACTCCTAGCGGAGTTCACGTCGGGCGTCGGAGAAAAATACTCCGGACGCGCCTCACATCCGGTTGATGGTTCACCGGAGCGGGAGGAATCCTCGAGGAGCCGTCCGGTTGATGATTCACAGGATCGTAGTAGAACAACGAGACGCCTCCAAGACTGCCGCGGCGTAGCGGGAGGCAGCGGAGAGCGGGGAAGCATTTTGATGCAAGCACCGGTCGATGGATCGACATGACGCGGTGCATGCTGGTTGCATCAACGGAACCGACAACCATGCAAGAGGTACTTGCGCGGCCTGAGGGAAAGCAATGGGACGCCGCCATCAAGTCGGAGTTGGCGTCCATTGCAGAATAGGACACGTGGCAGCTGGTTGACAGGCCGAAAGATTCCAAGGTCATCGGTTCCATGTCGGTCTTCAAGACCAAGCTCACGAAGGAAAGTGTGGTTGACAAGTACAAGGCGCGGCTCGTGGCGAAGGGGTACGCACAGCGTAAGGGCGAGCACTACAATGAGACGTTCACCCCCTTCGCCAAGTTTACAAGCATCCGGGCGATCCTTGCGGTGGGGGCCGCAAAGGACATGGAGCTCCACCATATGGATGTAAAGAGGACGTTCCTCAATGGCATCATCGACAATGAAATCTACATGGAGGTTCTGGAGGGGGTGGAGGCGCCAGAGGGCAAGGTGTGCAAGCTGTGGAAGTCTTTTTATGGGCTAAAACAATCGCCCTGATGTTGGTACCAAGAGATGGACAGCTTCATGGCACAACTCGGCTTCAAGCGCTATGAGGCGGATCACAGTGTGTACGTGCGGCGCAGCAAGAAGCTCCATCAGATTGTCGCACTCTATGTGGACGATCTAATCTTGTGCTCCTCAGACCTGCCGAGCCTACAGCAGCTGAAAGAGCAGCTGAGCAACAGGTTCCACATGTCGGACATGGGGGAGCTGGAGTTCTACCTCGGGGTGAGCATTACGCGGAACCGGAGGGCGCGCACGCTTGAGCTGGGGCAGGCCAAATACGTGGTCGAGGTATTGAAGTGGTGCGGCATGGAGGACTGCAAACCAGTGTGTAGTCATGTCTCCACAACCTGTGAACTAAGTACGACAATGGCGCCGCAAACAAAAGAAGAGCGGGAGGATATGGTAGGGGTGCCGTACCTATCGGTGGTGGGGAGCCTCATGTACGCCATGGTGGCGACTCGACCGGACCTGGCCTACGCGGTGGGCCAAGTGAGCAGATATGTGGCCGATCCAGGGCCACTACACTGGCAGGCGGTCAAGCGCATCCTCTGCTACCTGCAGGCGACGCGGCACGCGCGCCTGAGGTTCGACGGCAAGGGGCGGGCGGACCCATTGCGTCTAGTCTGCTACACGGATGCAGACTACGCCGGCGATGTGGACAAGCGGAAGTCCACATCCGGAAACGTGTTCTTCCTTGCTGGTGCAGCGGTCTCGTGGTGCAGCAGGAAGCAGGACTGCGTCGCCATCTCTACAGTGGAAGCAGAGTACATCGCGCTGGCCGAGGCGGTCAAGGAGGCGATGTGGCTCCGCAGGTTGCTGGGGGAGCTGGGCGTGCCGCAGCTGAAGCCTATGGTGGTGCAAGAGGACAACACCGCCTCCATCTTGCTGACCAACAACCCGACGCAGCACAGGAGGACGAAGCACATCGATGTGCGTTATCACTATGCACGGGACATGGTCGAGAAGGGGCAAGTGGTGCTGTAGCACTACAGCACGCACAACATGCTTGTGGATTGCTTGACCAAAGCGCAAACCGCGGACCGGCACGCGATGAGCGTGGCCGGACTTGGGATGACCAGTTATGACGGGCTGGAGCGCGCAGCAGAAGACGAGTGAAAGCAAGCAGGAGCAGCGGGCACGGCAGGTGCAAGGGGGAGAATGTTGAAAAGATTGCCCCTCCCCATGCCCAAGTGTGGCAGTGGGAGGCGACGACGAGCCACCAGAAAGTTGAAACGCTGCTTTGGCGGATCTGGCGACTGGAAGATTGCTCGTATCCTAAAATGGAGGACTGCCCCTGAAAGTTGACGAGTCGGCGAATCCGGTGGAAGTTGTTTTGCCGGAATCAAAAAAGTATCAAGGGAGATATGGCCATCCAAAGTTGGGGTTTGCTCAGCGGCTCTGGGAGCCGGCTGCGACTCGAAATCCGGTTGATAATCGACTGGATCGAGTAACAAATTTACCATCTGGAGAAATTGCCCCGATAGGCCTGCCGAGGCGTCCGGTGGATGATCCACCTGATCCGGCGGATCATCCACCGGATCCAGTTGTGCAGGTTGTTACTGAGGGACTTAGCCAAAATCATGGCTCGGTGTCCGAAACTCAGTAGTAAGTTTTGTTACTGGGGGACTGCAGTCAAAATTCTGACTGCAGGTCCACGGATAGGTTTCGAACCTTGTCACACCCCATCACCAAACACGACTCAAAATTGGATAGGGTGCGTGGAAACAGTGCAGGGGACCCCCACACCACGTGCCATGGGATATGCGCCTTGGGAAAGGCGCTTTGCACGTAAACGAAGGCGCCACGGTGAGTGGCGGCGTCAGGCTTCTTTGGTGGGTGAGACCTGCGCTTCGGCAAGCATAGCTTGAGCTTTTCTTGGTTAAATCGTGCGCGGTTTGTTGCGTTGGAGAGATCATGACTGTTCCTATAAATGTTGCAATCATGTCCATGTTCAAAATATAACATAGAACGACGTTTTTCCCTTCACAAAACTGACTGTCTCTAAATTCCTGCTCACATAGCGTGAGGCGACCACGCTCAGTCTCAGATTCGCCCAAAACAGTAGACGTGAGCCAATAGAGTCTATCAGACCAACGTCGGGACCGCATCCACGCGGAATCCATCCTGACAGTTACACGTGGACTACTCTAACGGCCATAAGGCAACGTTTCTCCATAGATTGAGGCATTCTCTGGTGCGTTGGAATGATTGCAATTCTTACCACATGATGTATGTGCTATTTGCATGCTTCCACCTGAGTAGAGGGCTTCAGAGCACCGAGAGGCTCTCAGCGGGCTCATGGGGTTGGTGCACAAGGAAGCCTAGGGGTTTTTCTAGGCGCGCCAATCTCACCCAAGGACTTTGTATTCTAAATGGTAGTAATCTATGAAGTCTAAGGATTCATTCTTTGCCAAGATCTCCTTGAATTACAAGTATTGCTTTGCACACGTCCATTCAATCCTACAAGTCTTTCGTAGCTTACCTTGGTGCACACACCACAGAGAGAGTCGCATGGTCGGAATCTCAGTCACTAGTAGCAGTCTTGCTGCTAGGAGAGGGTTGTCCCGCATCTCAAGGATTGGCCGGAAACACCAAGGAATTGAGAGTGGAAGGTTTATCCCAATGGATTGGAGTGTGACTGTCGTGCCGCTCGGTTCTCTGGCACAAATGAGGGTTCCCTAAATCACAAGTTATGACAAGGAGTACGAGGACGACCAACTGGCAATATTGCTTTGAGTACAACCGAGGGATTGTAGAAGTTTTAGAATGGTATTGGCGTTACTAGATGAGGGAGCTTCCTTCATTTTTCAAAGACATGACATGGTTTGAAAGATGGGTTTGTAGAACAAACAAGGGGTATTTTAAGGGGAAAATGTTAACGGACGGCTGCTGATCTGTTGGCTTTGGAAACCTCTTGGCGTGAAAGTTGCAAATCTGCACAACGTATCGGAATGGAGAACTTGTCCAATGATCAATCACAAAATCATCATTGGACAAGATTTTATTTACGGGCATAATTCATAGGTGTACTGGAGCAGCGGATCTGTCCACGGTAGTGTGAATGGCTGAGAACAACACCTATGAGGTTGAGCGATTCACAATGCAACGACGGTTACGGTTAGCAGAAGAGGTGAAAGGAGCAGAGGAGTCTACTTCTATTGCAAAAAGACTGCTGATATCTTTGGACATGGCCAAGAGATACCTGCGACATGGAGCTCAAGTGTGGCTAGTCCAGGTGGAGACACGGGAAGCAAAAACAATCACAGCAGCAGAGGCGACCAGAATGGCCTTGACACCATACAAGCTTGTAGCTCTTCTGGAGGAGTTGGCATCACTCATCAAGGAGTTCAAAGAGGTTTTCCTTGGCAAATGTATCTGAGAAGTATGTCTGCAATGAAATGTCCATCACCAAAAGGGTCTGAAGCCGGACTATAGACCGACAATGAAGAGGACCTATCGAATGAGCAACCACGAGCTGACCGAACTCAACAAGCAACTAAATGAGATCTATGAGGAGTTCATCATACCCTCCATTTCACCCTATGCAGCACTTGTACTTTTTGTGAAAAAGAAAGCTGGAGAAATGCAGATGTGAATTGAATACCAAACAATGAATGATATCACTAACAAAAACCGGCACTCCCTTCCGCAAGCAGACGAACTTTTTAATCAGTTCCGTGGGACCCAGATCTCTGCCAAGATTGGTCTATGCAGTGGCTATTATCAAATCTGCATATCTGATAAGGACAGCAAGAAAACATTTTGCACCAGATACAGGCATTTTGAGTTCATGGATATGCCATTTGCAATCACAAACAATCTCGCAATATTCATGGCGACAATGAAAAGCATTTCTTGTCCAAATCTAGATGAATTTGTTTTCATACATCCCAATGACATCCTGGTGTACAGTAGCACCCGGGAGGAGCACAATGGAAATCTCTCAAAAGCTATAAAAAATTTACAAAAAAAGAATATTTGCAGAAAACTTTGGAAATGCGACTTTGTTTGCCCTTTGATTGTGTTTTTTTCCATGTCATGAGCAGCAGATGGATGACCATGGACCCAACAAGGTGGAGGTAGTCTCTCATTGGCCAATGCCAACCAATGATCGGGACGTCTATGTATTTTTTGGGATTCTTTGTTTTTTATCGTCAGTTTATAACTGATTACGCTCCGGTGTCAGCGCCTCTCCGATTTCACTCGTAAGACCACCGAGTGGAGTTAGGGAGACAAAAAACAAGAAGCATTGAACTCTTTGAGAATTTCTTTGAACCTTAGCGCTAGCCGTAATTGGCAGATGTAACTATCAACTACGTCATGGCCACCGACATGTCCAATTGAGAAATCAATGCAGTTCTCCTCCAATGCAACGGCTGTAGAGAATAACTGGTCGCTTACATGTTGCAAAATCTACACAGAAAAGAACTCAACTCTGCGGTACATGAGAAAGGAATAGCCGTTGTTGTGCAAGTGTTCTAAACATGACGGCGCTACTTTAAATGTCGGTGATGCATTTTCTGCAATGACCATCGCGTGGAAAAAAATCTCAAGACTGATCCAAACTTTAGATATTGACAAAATTGATGGATGGAGTTCCTCGAGTCCAAATTTGACTACAACATCTAGTACCACCTGGAAAAACAAAAACAGTGGATACTCCAAGTCAGCAACTAGACTTGATGGTCAAGGTAAAAATACTAGTTGTTGAATGAGAAATTTGCCTTGAGACGCATTGTGCATTTTACGAGGACTTTAGCGGGTAGGAGAAGACCAAGCTTTGGCTCGTTGATCCCTACTGGAAATGAAAACTCACTCGCCAAGTTGTTGTACCACTAAATGTAGCGTTATAATGAATGCTTTAGGAGGAATGCCTTGACACTAGTCTCGGTGGACACTTCGACAAGGACGCGACGCTTATGGAGCTAGGGAAGAACTACTGGTGGGACAAGATGGAGACCGACGGCAAAAACATCGTCTTACAAGACCATCGAGACTACTCCAACCTCTCCTTTCTCCGACGGAGGCGTGGGTTGAAGTCAGCATGGAATTTTTGATGGGATTGGCAGCCAATCCTGAGGGCTATGATAACATCCTCATGATGGTGGACAGGTTTTGAAAATGCCACACTTGATCTCAAACTCAACAATCATCATCATAGAGATTGAAGAGCACGTCTATTTCTTAAGAGAGGACGGCCTCACTAGCCATTTCTGACACAAATTGATGACGTGTTGCAACAGTTGGATCCAGCTATCCACGATGTTCCATCCTCAAACCACCGGGCAGACCGAGCGGACCAATCAGGCACTCGAACAACTTCTCCATACATTATGCAAGCCGCACGGCACTGATTGGANCACAAGCAACTACGAAGCAATCAACAGAAAAAAATTGCAGCAATGACGTGTTTAGCGCTGGTGATCGTGCCCTCCTCCGGTTGGAAAACAATAAACTCTCAGGAGAGTACTTCATGAAACTCAAATCCTGGTCGTTGGGACCATTTGAGATTGAGCGAATTCAAACTCATGTCATCGCCCGCCTTCACCTACATGATAGCATGAAGATCAATCCTGTATTCCACATGAATTCTCTGAAGTACTACCGGGACCCAATGAGAACTTCCCCGGAAGAGACGTCGCACCTCCGTCTCATATTCATGTGGATGGGGATACAGAGTACGTGATTGAAGAAATCCTTAGACATCAATGACATGGAAAAATGACACAGTATCTGTTCAAGTGGCAGGGCTACAGCGTTGCGCACAACAGCTGGGAGTCTTACGACAACCTCTGAGACATTGATCATTTGATCGATAGACAATATTGCTAGCCTACGTCTCCTTACTCGGCTGGACGTCACGGTCAATAGGGAGGAAGTGTTATGTCCCAGACGTACACGAGTCCCTAAAGCCCACAAGGGGAAGTTTCTGTTCTTATGTTTATAGCTTAATGCACATCAACCTCGGCCAAGGGAATTTTGGCCACCTGCCTCGACCTCCGGTGTTTTGTTTCTGAAGTTTTTGACAGCCTTGACCACTTTCTAGAGTTGTCGACAAGGTTATCGCAAACCACATCAAATTCTCATACTGTTCTGTTGACTTCTTGATGCTGCTAGACCTTTATGAAACCACGCATCAATATTCCTGAAGCCCCTCCCGGACGTTTTGGTGGAGCTTCTCGAAGCGACCACTCATGGAGCTACTTTGCACGCGCCACTCGGCTTGACCGCAAAGTCCCAACAAATGCCTCATTGTGATTCTTGTCATTGTATGTTTACACTTAGCTTGTTTGACATCTTGCATTTAAGGAAACTTATTGCTCAATACAAATGACCCATTGTCTTGATTCTTCAGATCCTCTACTGCTCTGCTCCTCATCCCAGTGACTCACCCTTGTTTTGCTCGATGTAACAATGGTGTTATGGCAACACGCCAACCCAGCTCCTCAGAAATGTTTTCCCTTTGATTAAATCTCTCATCTTGACCAAATAAGGCCGGAGAGAGACCTAAAACCACTCATCAAAGCATCCTAGGGGTCGAACCTGGACGAATAGGAGCTTACAGTACAGATCATGAGGATAACATAAACGTTTTGCTGAGGTGGAGGTCTTTAGTGAAAAGTGCCTTGGCAGAGTCATCCTTGATGGTTTTAAAATTTGCCTTAACCCATTTGGAGTTGTTTTGAAGTTACTGATAAGGTTAATGTGGAAAACGAAAGCTAGCCCCATTCCCATGTCTTCATCTTTGGTGATGTAGCAACCTTTTTTTCTTTCCCTTTTCCCTTTTCAACGAACAGATCTGCGGTGAAGATTTGACACCTCTCCACAATAGAAGGTGCTGATTTAAGTGCACATCAATTGCAAGCGGTGATTTGAAAAAAACATCACAATTTAGGTGACGGTCTGCAGCCATCAAAGTCTTAAGACACCGACAGGTTCCGTGCACTTAGTGCTCACACATGAAGATTCTATTCAATTGTTTTTGTCATCGATGAAGATAACTGCAGTCTATATGAATTCCAAAGATAACGTGCTTGTTAATGACCACCTCCATGAACCAACGTGGCTAGGAACCACCACACTCTAAATGAGGCCTTGTTCAATTGACACAACGTGAGTGCTTGTAGACAATTTCATGAGCAGACAAAAGACTGTTCCTCTCCTTTGGTGTCATGAATTCAAATACAATCTTATCACATGTATGTGAATGTGCCAATATTGTATGGAAGTTTTATGACGCAGACCTAGCTTTCATGCAGTTGCACAAGGTTCTCTTTGAGGGCAATGAGAGGATTATTGACATAAAACAGGAAATCTGATGACATTTCTTTCTCTAGGTTGCAAGATATGATAATGGGAATAAACGTGAGTTCAACTGTACCAAGATGGCCCGACAAGTAGAAGCATTGCACAAACAAATGCAATAAGATGATCGCCAGCCAGTCAAGGGATCCTGTTGTTATTTTACGCCCCATGGCCACTGCTACAGATTAACGGACAGGTTGGGCATGCACTGATCCCTTGGAGGAAGTCCCCCAGACCTTGTCTGTGGTGCAATTCCTAGCGAGGCACAAGAAGTGTAGCATAATGGATAGCATGTTGGACTTAGGGACAACAGGTCCTGCGATCGAGCCTTGATGTGCGCAGGAAGGTTTTTTGATTCCTGCACAGAGGAAGTTTCCTAGACATTTCTCCATGCATGAGGAGGATGTGCCACTTGGCAGTCAATGGATGTGCCAATTGGCGTGCTGGTGAGGTGGTATGGAGTGGCCATCCCAAAAGTGCCACTACACACACACAAACATACGATGCCTGGCCTAGGACTAAATGTACCAGGCTCATTCCTCATTCTAATTACATAATCTGGCCTTAGATGCTCCTCACAGAGTTTTCCAACTAAGGAACAGTATAAAGAAGACACTGGTTGGTCTAAGCCCCAGGAGTTAGTCTTTGACTAGCACCTCGCGCTAAAGAGACCAAGTGTTAAGTGGATACAATTGCTAGCAAGTGATTTCCTAGAAGCTGCTTAGTGTGGAACCGTGATCCTCAGGGTGATATCTTCTCCTAGCTGAAATGCTTGGAGCGGACGGCAGGTGCTATTGTGCCGACCCTGTTTTCTAGTCCGTTTGCCTCAGGCCGGTTGACAGATCCAAATCGGTGTCCATTGCTAATGTAAAGGACGACCTTGCACTCCACACCAGGAGGCCATAAAAACAGGAACATTCATGAATGGAAAGAAAGAAAAAACTCCCCCTTAAAGGTTTTTTCGCAGTGGTTCTAGACCCAGAAAGGGAATTTGTTGAGCCCCACTCCTATGGGGCCTCGTATATCAAGTGCTACAACAAAACCCCTAAAACCCTGATTGTGCTTTGCGGTAAGGTTTGACGAGGGTGCGGATAGTAAACAAGGAGGTTTCTGAAAACTAAATGTGAACATGGAGTGTTAACTCAATTGTGATTCTTCCCAGAGAGGGATGGCAGCACCTCCCTCCTTTCCCCGAGAATCCCCCTTCTGGCATCGCCTTGCCACTGGGTTGCCTATTCCTTGATCATGATCCTTGCGGTTGAGGGATGGCACCACATCGACATCATGTACAATGTTTTTTCTGCCTTTCATGCCAATGTGAAAAACAGGGCATAATCAGATGAATTCTCAAGGAGGGGGCTTTTCTCCTTTCACTCTCATCGACAGGGCGTCACTTCCTTAAATGTAAAAACAAGGATCTTGGCATACATTGAGTCCTTCATCAACAAAAACCTCCTTTTTTCAATACATTCTATTGGCTATGAAGTTGACATGGTTCATGATATAGGTTAATAAAATGGATGTGTGTGTGTGTGTGTGTGTGTGTGTGTGTGCATGTGTGTGCGTGTGTGTGTGTGTGGGTATGTGTGTGTGTGTGTGTG
>SZWC01013083.1:30501-43394 GCA_023375785.1 Penium margaritaceum
AGAAGCCGATGGAGCCGATGGAGCAGATGGAGCCGTCCGATGGTCGTGTCCCTGTTGTACCTGTGCGCCCTGCAAGACCACGCGCTAGTCGGTCTTGGAAGCGTGCCTTAGAACCAGAAGTGTGGGCCCATAACCCTTTGTCAATGCGCCGGATAGCAACGGTCTAGAAAACGGGTCCCGACATGGGAGGCCGCCAACCGCTCTTGGTATTGCAACCAAGATAACATATCACCCTCGAACGAGGGATCCACACTTTAGGTTCGTTTGGTTTGCAACCTCACGAAGTCCGCATGTTGGTCTTTAGTGTCTACCTTTGGTTGGACACTCTGTGAGGAGTCTCAAAGGCAAGAACTGTAAATGGATGCATGCAAGGTACAGGCTTTTATACTTGCAGAGCTTTGCTAAAGCTTCTGCTTGTAGTGGCTCCACTGGAGCCAACCTCATCCTACATTCCTACTTGGCGCGTCCTTAGACCGCCAAGTGTCATCCTCAAGGCAGGCTCTAGTAAGCTTCCTAGAAGCTTCCTGTCCCAGTTTTGGCCACAAAGAAAAATGCGGCCGTCGCGGGGTTTGAACCCGCGACCTCTGGTTTGAGACTCCGGTGCCTAATCAACCAAGCCAAAAAGGTATGGTTCCTATGATGAGCCACAGGGGACATACCCATTATGGGCAGTGCATTCCTGGCCCATCTCAGAACAGACCAAGAGGACATACTCCATAGAGCAGTGCATGCCTTGTCTGTATGTGTAGCTAGCAAGCTAGGCAGTAGACAAGGTGCATACTATTTCAACACTACGCATCCATTGAGTCTCCTTGGACATCTCAGACAAAGCAACGTACTCTGCCTCAGCCGTGGACACGGAAATACAATCCTGCTTCTTGCTGGCCCATGAGATGGCACACGTATCTAGAGGTGGATTTCCTGTTGTCGAGATTTCCTCCCTAGTCAGCGTCAGTGTAGCACTTCAGGCGAAGGGGGTCCGTTCCTTCTTGGCCTCCAAGGACGAGGCCCATGTGATGTGTCTTATGCAGGTACCGCAAGATCCGCTTGACTGCTTGTCAATGTTGAAGCCCAGGATTGGCCATGAATGTGCTCACTTGTCCCACAGCATAGTAGATGTCCGGATGAGTCCCTACCATGGCGTACATAATGCTAACCACAGCGGATTGGTAGGGGATGTCTTGCATCTCACTTTGTTCTACTTCGTTGCTTGGCGACATGGAGGCCTCCTTTGTATCGGTCATCATTGGGGTACTGACAGGTTTGCAGTCTTCCATGTGGTAGCGTTTTAGTAGCTTACCGATGTATTTGGTTTAGTTGAGTTTGATGGTGCCTGCTACTCGGTTGCGATGGATGGCAATCCCAAGGTAGTACTCAAGAGGACCGATGTCCTTCATCTTGAACCTTTCATTGAGGTTGGACTTCAGCTTATCCAGTAGCTCGACCGAAGACAAGCAGATGATCAGATCATCTACGTACAACGCAACCACCATCAACCCTCTCCCATCATCGCGCACGTACATGCTCGGGTCATTCTGGCAATGCGCAAAGGAGAGGTCGGTCATGAAATCGTCTATCTCTTTGTACCACATCCTTGGGGCCTGTTTCAGCCCGTAGAGCGCGTTCACCAACTTGCACACCTTGCCCTTACGAGCTTCAACTCCTTCGGGCACCTCCATCAGCATTTCCTTGTCAAGATTCCCATAAAGGAAAGCTGTCCTGACGTCCATCTGGTGTATCTCCAAGTTCTTTGCCGCTGTAATTCCAAGGACAAATCGGATGGAGGCAAAGGTCACAACGGGCGCAAACGTCTCATCGTACTCGGGGCCTTGGCGTTGAGAGAACCCCTTAGCCATTACCCTTATCTTGAACTTGTCGATGCTGCCGTCTTGCTTCTTCTTCACTCAGAGGACCCACTTGGATCCCACCACGTGGGCCTTGTCGGGTCTATCCACCAACAACCACGTGCCGTTCTCGGCAATGGACGCAAGCTCGCTATCCACTACCTCCTTCCACTTGACCACATCTGGGCCATTCATCGCCTCCGCCACTGTGGATAGCTCTCCCTGAGCCATGCACGACCAGCTAAGGCCAGTCCAATCATTCTCATACCACAAAGGTGATCTTTTTGGTCGCAAACTGCGCTGGGGTAGTAGTGCGGCTTCTTGCTTTGGTGCTGGTGGTTCCACAGGTGGTGTCTTGTCGTCGTCGTCATCGTCGTCATCAGAAGAGTCGCCAGACTCCAAGTCAGACGCGGAAGCCCCGGAGGCCTCGGTATTGGCGTCCATGTCAGATGCTACATCATCCTATGTAGCTACTCTCCCATTCCCACCACTTGCTCGCAAAGCGAGCCAGTTGTCGGGTGCTTGGTCTCCAGACTCAAGCAACACTATCCACTCTCCTGCTTTGGGAGCGAGGATCGGGTCCAACAGCTCTCCCTTTCCAAGAGTGCGTTTGTCAAACAGGATGTTGCGGCTCCCCATGAGCTTGCTTGCTACCTGGTCCCAAAGCTGATAGGCTTTGTGTGACGTGTCGTAGCCAACCATGATGCACTTCTTGGAGCGTGCGTCGAGCTTGCCTCCACCTTCTCCGGACTGGATCTTCACCCATGCATTTGACCCGAACACCTTCAGATGACATGCGTTGGGTTTCTTTCCGGACCATGCTTCCTGTGGGGTCTTCAGCAGCTTTTCTTGCTCCTTTCCACGCTTTTGCAAGGCGATCGCTGGTGTGAGGTTCAAGAGGTAGCAAGCCGTTGTTGCTGTTTCAGCCCAAAAGCAAGGTGGGAGCTTGGCGTCGAAGAGCATGCTTCGCACCATGCCGAGTAGGGTCTGGTTCATCCTCTCGGCAACGCCGTTGCTTTGGGGTTTGTAAGGGGTGGTTTGCTCGTGGCGGATGCCATGATGCTTGAGCCAAGGCTTGCATGCCTCGTACTCACCCCGTCGTCACTTCAGAGCGTCTTCACTTTCTTGGACGTTTGCCGCTCCACCATGGCGACGAACTCGAGGAGCATCTCCGTGACCTCTCCCTTTGTTTTCAGGAAGTAGATCCACAACTTGCGGCTGTGGTCATCAATGAAGGTCAGGAAGTACTTGCTTCCTCTTTTCAACGGTGTGTGGAAGGGTCCACACACGTCACTGTGTATGAGATCCAAGACATGCTCTGCTGGTTGACCTCCTCTCTCAAACGGCTTCTTCTTTGCCTTCGCTTGGAGGCATGGTTCACACAATGTACACCCTTTGCCATGCTTCATGGTGCACCCTTCCATTCCGCAGACTACCTCTTGCTCCTACATCTTTTGCAGCATGCTGTTGGCCACGTGGCCAAATTGCCGGTGCCAAAGCTCAGCATCAGTGTCCTTGGTTGATGTGGCGGCCGCAACGGTCGGCGGTGGTGCATCCTTTGGCTCCGGTGCCACTGTCTTGGTGGCACATGCAAGTCTCTCATCCGACGCCTTGGTGACTTTGGTTTGAAGCACGTAGAGGCTGTCGACTCTTGGAACTTGAAGCATGAGACTGTCTTGGGTGTACAAAATCTGGATGTCCTCGTTTTGTAGGGCCACCGCTTCCTTGTTGGTGAACACCACTGTCATGTTGTCGGTGATTTGTGAGATGGACAACAAGTTGGCTGCAAAGGAGGGCATGTACACCACCTTTTGAAGGTTGACTGCCTTCTC
The DNA here is from genome assembly GCA_023375785.1 of Penium margaritaceum. Lineage (NCBI taxonomy): Eukaryota > Viridiplantae > Streptophyta > Zygnematophyceae > Desmidiales > Peniaceae > Penium > Penium margaritaceum. Next base: position 34,178 of record SZWC01013083.1, read on the forward strand.
CGCACCATTCACGGTGAATGTGATCACCTTGTCCCCTTCGCCCATGGCTTGGACAACGCCGCCATTTGCACACTTGATGCGCATGTCAGATTCGGCCATGGAGACAAATCCACCCTTCTCTTTTGATGAGTGGTGGTTAGTTCCCAAGTCAAGGGCAAATGCCGCTGGCCTAAGGATCACTGCGCCCTTCATGGGAAGCCCCCTAGCCATCATATTGGTGAGCTCCTTCTTCTCCTTTCCACCTTTGCTCCCACCTTCTTTCTTGGGACTACGGCTGTCTCTATCCCAGTGCCCAGCCTTGCCACAGTTGTGACTGTTGCCGGGCTTCTTCGAACTCTTCCCGCCACCATTGCCTTTCCCTCCACCACCACCGCTTCCGGTGTTGCCTTGACTGGAGCGAGAGTTTGCACTATGTCCACCGAAGCGAGAGGCATAGGCTGAGATGTTTGCCTCAGCGCCACTACGTCGCATGGACTCGTTGCGGACGTGTTCGGCGACAGCCTCGTACGTCAAATCTGCCTCCTTCCAACCGCCAAATACGGTGATCAAGGACCCCTAGCTTTCTGCTAGCGCCATTAGAAGGATCATGGCACGCATGTTGGAGTCGAGATTCCATTCCATTTGCTAGAACTCCTATAACACGTTGTCGAACGACTGAAAAAAATCGGGTATCCATTCTCCTTCGCTCACCCTCATTGACATCAACCATTGGAAGATGAAGAGTCGGTTTTCTAGGGCATTCAATTGATGCACGCGTGCGAGGTTTGCGTAGGCCTCGGGAGCGAACATGCATCCTGTGATGTGGGAGTGTTGAGTCTCGTTGATGGACGTCACAAGAATGGCGAGAGCCATGTTGTTCTTCATTGTCCATGCTGCAATGTCAGCCACATGTGTCGTCACGGTCGCATCGACTGGTGCTGTCTCGGTCCCTTTTAGGATGTCAAGGTAGCCACGCATGTTCATGACAATCTCAATCTGCCATTTCCACAAGGGAAAACTTGTCCCCGTGAATTTGGACATACCCGCCTCAAGGCAGGCTGGAGTCGGATCCGCCATTTCTTGCGGTTGCTTGTCTTCTATGCTTCGCTGCTACCCTGCTTCGTTGAGGCCGATGAGGCCGATGTGGCTGCTGACTGCAACCGTTGTCAAAAGGTGTAGTTTATTCCATTGCATACCCCTCCCGCCAATAATCGCCTAAGGCATGTTGTTCTTCTATGCCCCATGGCCACTACTATGGCTTGACGGACAGGTTGGGCATGCACTGCTCCCTTGGAGTAAGTCCCCCAGACCTTGTTCGTGGTGCAAGTCCAAGCGAGACACCAGAAGTGTAGCGCAACGGATAGCATGTTGGACTTAGGGACAACAGGTCCTGCGATCGAGCCTTGATGTGCGCAGGAGGTTTTTTTGACCTTCTAGCATAGGGGAAGTTTCTTAGACATTTCTCCATGCATGAGGAGAGTGTGCCACTTGGCGGTCAGTGGATGCGCCAATTGGCAGACTGGTGAGGTGGTGTGGAGTGACCACCCCAAAAGTGTCACTACCCACACACCTTAGAAGCCAGGCCTAGGACTATATGTACCAGGCTCATTCCTCATTCTAATTACACAATCTGGCCTTAGATGCTCCTCACAGAGTTGTCCAACTAAGGAACAGTATAAAGAAGACACTGGTTGGTCTAAGCCCCAGGAGTTAGTCTTTGACTAGCACCTCGCGCGAAAGTGACCAAGTGTTAAGTGGACACAGTTGCTAGCAAGTGATTGCCTAGGAACTGCTCAGTGTGGAACCGTGANGCCACTTGGCGGTCAGTGGATGCGCCAATTGGCAGACTGGTGAGGTGGTGTGGAGTGACCACCCCAAAAGTGTCACTACCCACACACCTTAGAAGCCAGGCCTAGGACTATATGAACCAGGCTCATTCCTCATTCTAATTACACAATCTGGCCTTAGATGCTCCTCACAGAGTTGTCCAACTAAGGAACAGTATAAAGAAGACACTGGTTGGTCTAAGCCCCATGAGTTAGTCTTTGACTAGCACCTCGCGCGAAAGTGACCAGGTGTTAAGTGGACACAGTTGCTAGCAAGTGATTGCCTAGGAACTGCTCAGTGTGGAACCGTGATTCTGCGGGTGATATCTTCTCCTAGCTGAAATGCTAGGAGCGGACGGCAGGTACTATTGTGTCAGCCCTGTTTTCTAGTCCGTTTGCCTCAGGCCGGTTGACAAAGGGTTATGGGCGCACACTGACCAGTTGTAAGGCACGCTTTGCTCAACTCTGGTACGCGCTCTCCAAGTGCACACGTCGGCTCCATCAGCTCCATCGGCTCCATCAGCTTCATTAGCTCCAACGGCTTGGTCTGCACTTAGCACACAGGGACTAAGGACAAGCTCTGCCCTTGGAGGCACGACCCTTGTGTCCCAACCGGGACAAGCTCTGCCCTTGGTGGCAAGACCCTGGGTGTGTTGGTGTAGATGTATTCTCTGTTTGGAGGTGAACATCGGCTGGAGGGGTAAGCAACAGATCTGCATCCTAAAATGGGTAGCAGACATCAGCTAGCATCAGCCTACATCGGCCTCAACGCAGCAGAGACGTGGGAAGCAGACAAGGCCAACAAAAATGGTTGACCCATCGGGAGGAGTGGGGGCTGCCGCAGGGCAGTCCTCAAGCTCAACAGTGGCAACCACAGGGCAGACCACTGGAGCAAATGTGAGTGCTACGTCACTGCCGCAAGGTCTTGGATCCCTGGGAGGAATCCCCATTTTTGAGGGGATTGACTTCCCCCTTTGGAGATGGCACTTTGAGCTGGCGATGAAAGTGCGCGTCTTCATCAAGCTACTAAAGGGAGGGGAGCAGGTTCCCGCGGAAGGCACATCTGAGCATGAGGCATGGATGGATCGAAATGATATTGTCATGTCATTCCTCAGCAACACGATAGCCAAGAAGTATGTTCCCATCATTGCTGGGTACACGCTGGCTTCCAAAGCTTACAACAAGCTCATGCGCGTGCACCAATCCACCTCCCTCGCGAACAGACTATTCATCCTACAATGGCTGATCAGCATGCGGGTGAATGAGGGCGAATCAATCCCTGATTTCCTACAGGAGTTTGAAGGACTCCTTGGCGAGGCTCGCCAGATGAACTGGGACCTTGACGAGAACATGCAAGCCATGATCCTCCTCATGGCGCTAACGGAGAGCTGGAGCCCAATGATCACCGTCATGGGCGGCTGGAAGGAGGACGACCTGACGTACACGGCAGTGTCTGAGTACGTGCGAAACGAGGCCATGCGCCGCAGCAGAAGTGAGGCTAACTTCTCAGCCTATGCCGCACGCTAGATGGCTGCGAGAGCAAAGGGTCAGCCTCTGGTCAGAAAGGCGGCAGCGGAAGCGGTGGTGGCGGAGGCAACAATGGTGCCCAGGTTTACCGCAATTGCGGTAGTTACCCTGCCGCTTGGGAGCCTTGCCACCATTGTTGCCTCCGCCACCATGGGCACAACTGAAAAAGCAACCTCTACCGCAAAGGACAAAGACGCTGATCTATGGCACAGATGCTTTGGGTACGTTGCAAAGAGCACTCTCCAAGTCATTCAGTAACAACAGCTGGTCCGTGGCATGGATGGTTGCAAGAAGGATGCGGTTGGGTGTGGCAGCCTGTGTGAACCTTGCCTCCAAGGCAAGACCAAACAAACGCGCTTTGAGCGCAATGGCCGCCGCGCAGAATCAGCCCTTGACCTGATTCACACCGACGTGTGTGGACCCTTTCACACGACATCAAAAGGTGGTAGCAAATATTTTCTGTCCTTCATAGATGACCACAGCCGCAAGGTGTGGATCTTCTTCCTCAAAACAAAGGGAGAGGTCAGGGAAAAGTTGCAGGAGTCTGTCGCCATGGTGGAGCGGCAGACCGGAAAGAAGGTCAAAGGGATGCGGAGCGACAACGGCGGAGAGTATGAGGCATGCAAGGGCTGGTTGCGGCAACATGGGATCAACCACCAGCCCACAACGCCTTACACGCCGCAGAGCAATGGTGTTGCCGAACGGATGAATCAGACCATCTTCGGCATGGTGCGTAGCATGCTCTTTGATGCAAGGCTTCCACCGCGGTTTTGGGCGGAAGCGGCAAGAACGGCATGCTATCTTGTCAACCTGACTCCTGCGGATGCTATGGGCAGGCGCGGAAAGAAGAAGGGCAAGCAACAGATGACGCCACAAGAAGTTTGGTCAGGGAAGAAGCCGGATGCATCACACCTGAAAGTGTTTGGCTGCACCACATGGGCAAAGGCCCAGGCAGGTGAGGGTGCCGGCAAGCTGGATTCAAGAGCACAAAAGTGCGTTATGGTGGGCTATGAGAGGGCCCACAAGACATATCGCTTGTGGGACCTGGCAGGAAGAAGACTCATCACCAGCCGGGATGTAACCTTTGACGAGAGGAAACCAGGCAAAGAAGAGATGCTTGATCCCACGGAAACTCCAAAACAGGGAGAGTGGTTGGTGCTGCTAGAGTCAGGAGATCAAGCTCCTTAAAACTGGCAAGTGGTGCCAGTGATGCAAGCTGTGAAGAAGAATGGTGTGCCTGGGGGAGCGGCTGCGCAGGCTGACGCAACGGCGAGCTCCGACACAGAGTCGGAGACGTCCGAGGGCTCTGAGACCAGCTCGGAGGCCAGTGGCTCTTCAAAAGAGGAAAACTTAACTCCAGGGCAGCTGACACCAAAGGAGCAACAGCATGACAAACATCCACCAGCAATGCAACGTCGCAGCACACGACAAAGAAAACAAACTCCAAAGTACGACGCTGACACTGGAAGCTGGACTGGACTGAGCTGGTCCTGTTTGGCTCAGGGAGAGCCGCTCACTGTGGTTGAGGCACTGGCAAGGCCCGATGCGGCCAAGTGGAAGGAGGCGGTGGATAGCGAGCTCGCGTCCATCGAAGAAAATGGCACATGGGTGCTGGTGGACAGACCCGCTAATGCTCACGTGGTGGGCTCAAAGTGGATGCTCAGGTTGAAGCAGAAGCAAGATGATAGCATCGACAAGTACAAGGCAAGGGTCATGGCGAAAGGGTTCTCACAGCGCGCAGGGTCTGAGTACAATGAGACCTTCGCACCGGTCATCACGTTTGCCTCCATCAGGTCCCTGCTTGCTGTCGCTGCCGCCAAAGACCTTGAGGTCCACCAGATGGATGTGAAGACAGCCTTCATTTATTGGAAGCTCGACAAGGAGGTGGTAATGGAGGTACCGGAAGGTGTCAAAGCACCCGAGGGTAAGGTGTGCAAGCTGGTGAAGGCGTTGTACGGGCTGAAACAGGCCCCACGGATCTGGTACAAGGAGATGGACAGCTTCATGGCTGAGATCTCCTTCGCACATTGCAAGAATGACCCTAGCGTCTATGTGCGAGAGGAAGAACGTGGCTTGCTACTTGTGGCGTTCTACGTGGATGATCTTATCATGTGTTCTTCCTCGCCGGAGGCCCTCACAGATCTTCAGAAAAATCTGGCTGGCAGATTTAAGACGAAGGACATGGGACCTCTCGAGTACTACCTCGGGATTGCTGTTCACCGCAACCGCAAAGCAGGCACCATCGAGCTCAACCAGACCAAGTACATCATGGACATCTTGAAGCGCTACAACATGGAGGACTACAAGCCCGTCAGCACTTCCATGCCCTCCGACTGCAAGCTCTCCTCCTCCATGTCACCAAGCAACGAGGAAGACCGGCGGGAGATGCAAAACATTCCATACCAGTCCGCCGTTGGAAGCCTCATGTATGCAATGGTGGGAACACGACCTGACATTGCTTATGCAGTGGGTCAGGTGAGCAGGTTTGTGGCCAACCCTGGGCCAGAACACTGGCAAGTTGTGAAGCGGATTTTTCGCTACCTCAAAAAGACTCGGCACGTCGGACTTCGGTTTGGAGGTCTAGAAGGATCAGACTTGCTGCGACTGACATGCTACACTGACGCGGACTGGAGAGGACGGATTGATGTCAGGAAGTCCACCTCAAGGTTTGTCTGTCTTCTCAATGATGGTGCGTTCTCGTGGGCAAGTAGGAAGCAGGACTGCGTCTCGCTTTCTACTGCTGAGGCAAAGTACATTACACTCTCCGAAGTGTGCAAGGAAACACAGTGGCTTCGCAGTTTGCTTGATGAGATCAAGGCACCACAAGAGGAAGCAACGGTCATCCGCATCGACAACCAAAGTGCCATCGCTATGGCAGAGGACGACATGATCTCTCGGCGTACAAAGCACATCGATATTCGGTACCACTACTCACGTGACCTTATCGCCAAGGGTGTCGTGGAACTGGAGCACGTCGCAACCAAGAAAATGCTTGCCGACTTCTTGACAAAGCCGCTAGACAGCGACTTGCATGTTGCAGGTGCTCGAGGAGTCGGCATGGTGGATGCAAGAGATGAGAACTAAAGACCAAGAAAACATACATGCACATACACAACCTAGAGCTACAGGTTCATGCCGAAGAAAAACTACCACAGTAGGTGGCCTAAGGTGCAAGGGAGAGATTGTTGTTCTTCTATGCCCCATGGCCACTACTATGGCTTGACAGACAGGTTGGGCATGCACTACTCCCTTGGACTAAGTCCCCCAGACCTTGTTCGTGGTGCAAGTCCAAGCGAGACACCAGAAGTGTAGCGCAGCGGATAGCATGTTGGACTTAGGGACAACAGGTCCTGCGATCGAACCTTGATGTGCGCAGGAGGTTTCTTTGACCTTCTAGCACAGGGGAAGTTTCTTAGACATTTCTCCATGCATGAGGAGAGTGCGCCACTTGGCGGTCAGTGGATGCGCCAATTGGTGGTCTGGTGAGGTGGTGTGGAGTGACCACCCCAAAAGTGTCACTACCCACACACCTTAGAAGCCAGGCCTAGGACTATATGAACCAGGCTCATTCCTCATTCTAATTGCACAATCTGGCCTTAGATGCTCCTCACAGAGTTGTCCAACTAAGGAATAGTATAAAGAAGACACTGGTTGGTCTAAGCCCCAGGAGTTAGTCTTTGACTAGCACCTCGTGCGAAAGTGACCAAGTGTTAAGTGGACACAGTTGCTAGCAAGTGATTGCCTAGGAACTGCTCAGTGTGGAACCGTGATCCTGAGGGTAATATCTTCTCCTAGCTGAAATGCTAGGAGCGGACGGCAGGTGCTATTGTGTCAGCCCTGTTTTCTAGTCCGTTTGCCTCAGGCCGGTTGACAAGGCGATGGTGCCGTCGTGAGAGAACAGACTCGGGGTCATACCACCTTCTAGAAAGGGGTAGAGCTTAATCTCATTGGGGCTCGAGGGTCGTGTCCAACATGGACAGAGCTGTTCCTTGTCCCCTAGTCCGCCATGTGTGCACATCCTACTTGAAGAAGCCGATGGAGCTGATGGAGAAGATTGGATCCGTCCGATCTTGGTGTCCCGGTTGTACCTGTGCGCCGTGCAAGACCACGCGCAAGTCAGTCTTGGAAGCGTGCCTTAGAACCAGAAGTGTGGGCCCATGATACTTTGTCAATGCGCCGGATAGCAACGGTCTAGAAAACGGGTCCCGACATGGGAGGCCGCCAACCGCTCTTGGTATTGCAACCAAGATAACATATCACCCTTGAACGAGGGATCCACACTTTAGGTTCGTTTGGTTTGCAACCTCACAAAGTTTGGATGTTGGTCTTTAGTGTCTACCTTTGGTTGGACACTCTATGAGGAGTCTCAAAGGCAAGAACTGTATATGGATACATACAAGGTACGGGCTTTTATACTTGCAGAGCTTTGCTAAAGCTTCTTCTTGTAGAGGCTCCACTGGAGCCAACCTCAACCTACAGTCCTACTTGGCGCGTCCTTAGACCGCCAAGTGTCATCCTCAAGGCAGGCTCTAGAAAGGTCCTAGAAGCTTCCTGTCCCAGTTTTTGCCACAAAAAAAATTGTGGCCGTCGCGGGGTTTGAACCCACGACCTTTTGTTTGAGACTCCGGCGCCTTTTCAACCAAGCCAAAAAGCTATGGTTCCTATGATGAGCCATAGGAGACATACCCATTATGGGCAGTGCATTCCTGGCCCATCTCAGATCAGGCCAAGGGGACATACTCCATAGAGCACTGCATGCCTTTTCTGTATGTGTAGCTAGCCAGCTAGGCAGTGGACAAGGTGCATACTATTTCAACAAGATCAACCCATGGGACCCGCTTTTGTGTTGTGTGGAGTTGAGTGTACACTCCATAATGGTGCTGGCAGGATCCGCAGTCATCCATAGCATATTTGCTCACGGGTATGCTGAGGAAGCTGACCAAGTTATGCTCGTAAAATCCCTCATGCTCAAGAAGTTTTGGGAAGTGTGGTGAAGGGATGCAAGTGGGAAGGCCAATACTGGCAGTGTGAGAAGGGGAGGCAGATTGTGGTACCAGAGAGTACGTTGTTGCGGCACGTGCTGTTGGAGGAGACAAATACACCTAGGATTACAGTGGCCTGTTTTTCCAGAACAAGATCTTCAAAATGCTCATAAGCTGATATTGGTTTGCAAACATGGGAGCTGATTGCAAGGACTATGTGAGCAGCCGTGACACGTGCCAACAGATAAAATCATGGAGGGAGCGGGAACCGGGACAGCTCCAGCTGCTACCAAAGCCAGAGTGACCATGGAAGGAATTCTCACTAAATCTTGTAGAAGATCTTTTAGAGATTGTGGTAGGAAACACCATGGTGCTAGTGGTGGTGGCCAGTTTTACCAAGATGGTGCATTTCATTGCATGCACAAAGACATTCACAACAGCAGATACAGCTCAACTCATTTTGCAAAACATCATAAAGCTTCAAGGGGTGCTCGAGTGCATGGTCTTGGAACGGAACCTCCACTTAACCACGGAGCTCTTAAAAATTCTGGACACCCATGTTTCTCTCTCATCAGCCTATCGACCCCAAACGGATGGCCAAACTGAGTGCAAGAACCACAGAGAAAGTTTGGGGTGAACAAAAAATGGATCTCGTCCACTTTATAAAAAATTGCTATAGCCGAAAACAAATCCCAAACCACATGTGATTATCTATTCAAACCATAAATTCTCTACCATAATCTCAAAGAAAAGAGAGAGAGAGAGAGAGAGAGAGAGAGAGAGGGAGAGAGAGAGAGAGAGAGAGAGAGAGAGAAATATGTTTATACATGTTTACATACATATATATACATATATATATATATATATATATAGAGAGAGAGAGAGAGAGAGAGAGAGAGAGCG
>SZWC01013083.1:49741-82109 GCA_023375785.1 Penium margaritaceum
ATCAGGTGGATCATCCACCGGACGCCTCGGCAGGCCTATCGGAGCATTTTCTCCAGATGGTGTTTTTGTTACTCGGTCCGGTCGATTATCGACCGGATTTCGAGTCGCAGCCGGCTCCCAGAGCCGCTGCGCATACCCCAGCTTTGGAAAGCCATATCTCCCTCGATACTTGTCCGATTCCGGCGAAACAACTTCCACCGGATTCAGCAACTCGCCAACATCCAGGGGAAATCCTCCATTTTAGGATCCGAGCAAATGTCAAGTCACCAGATTCGCCGGAGCGGAGTTTCCATTTTCTGGCGGCTCGTCAGCGCCTCCCGGCGCCGCACTTGGGCATGCGGAGGGGCAATTCTTCAACATTCTCCCCGTTGCACCTTCCATGCCCGCTGCTGCTGCTTGCTCTCACTCATCTTCTGCTGCGCCCTCCAGCCCATCATAGCTGGTCATCCCAACTCCGGCCACGCTCATCGCGTGCCGGTCTGCGGGTTGCGCTTTGGTCAAGCAATCCGCAAGCATGTTGTGCGTGCTGCAGTGCTGCAGCACCACCTGCCCCTTCTTGACCATGTCCCGTGCATAGTGATAACGCACGTCAATGTACTTCGTCCTCTTGTGCTGCGTCGGGTTGTTGGTTAGCGAGATGGAGCTGGTGTTGTCTTCGTGCACCACCGTAGGCTCCTGCTGCGGCACGCCCAGCTCCCCCAGCAACCTGCGGAGCCACACCGCCTCCTTGACCGCCTCGGCCAACGCGATGTACTCAGCTTCCACTGTGGAGGTGGCGACGTAGTCCTCCTTCCTGCTGCACCACGAGACTACTGCACCAGCGAGGAAGAACACGTAGCCGGATGTGGACTTCCGCTTGTCCACATCGCCAGCGTAGTCTGCATCCGTGTAGCAGACCAGAAGCGAAGGGTCCGCCCGCCCCTTGCCGTCGAACCTCAGGCGCGCGTGCCGCGTCGCCTGCAGGTAGCGGAGGATGCGCTTGAACGCTTGCCAGTGTAGTGGCCCTGGGTCGGCCACGTACCTGCTCACTTGGCCCACCGCGTAGGCCAGGTCCGGTCGAGTCGCCACCATGGCGTACATGAGGCTGCCCACCGCCGATTGGTAAGGCACCCCTGCCATATCCTCCCGCTCTTCTTTTGTATGCAGCGCCATTGCCGCACTCAGTTCATAGGTCGTGGAGACAAGACTGCACACTGGTTTGCAGTCCTCCATGCCGTACCGCTTTAGCACCTCGGCCACGTATTTGGTCTGCCCCAGCTCAAGCGTGTGTGCCCTCCGGTTCCACGTAATGCTCACCCCGAGGTACAACTCCAGCTCCCCCATGTCCGACATCTGGAACCTGCTGCTCAGCTGCTCTTTCAGCTGCTGTAGGCTTGGCAGGTCTGAGGAGCACAAGATCAGATCGTCCACGTAGAGGGCGACAATTTGATGGAGCTTCCTATTGCGCCGCACGTACACACTTTAATCCGCCGCACAACGCTTGAAGCCGAGTTGTGTCATGAAGCTGTCCATCTGTTGGTACCAGCAATGGGGCGATTGTTTTAGCCCGTACAAGGACTTCCGCAGCTTGCACACCTTGCCCTCCGGCACCTCCACCCCCTCCGGCACCTCCATGTAGATTTCCTTGTCGATGATGCCATTGAGGAAGGCCGTTTTTACGTCCATTTGGTGGAGCTCCATGTCCTTCGCAACTGCCACCGCAAGGATCACCCGGATGCTTGTGAACTTGGCAATGGGGGCGAACGTCTCATTATAGTGCTCGCCCTTACGCTGTGCGTACCCCTTCACCACGAGCCGCGCCTTGTACTTGTCAACCACACCTTCCTTTGTGAACTTGGTCTTGAAGACCCACTTGGAGCCGATGACTTTGGCGTCTTTTGGCCTGTCAACCAGCTGCCACGTGTCGTTTTCAGCAATGGACGCCAACTCCGACTTGATGGCGGCGTCCCACTGCTTTCCCTCGGGCCGCGCAAGCGCCTCTTGCTCGGTCGTCGGTTCTGTTGATGCAGCCAGCATGCACCGCNACGGGGGCGAACGTCTCATCGTAGTGCTCGCCCTTACGCTGTGCGTACCCCTTCGCCACGAGCCGCGCCTTGTACTTGTCAACCACACCTTCCTTTGTGAACTTGGTCTTGAAGACCCACTTGGAGCCGATGACTTTGGCGTCTTTTGGCCTGTCAACCAGCTGCCACGTGTCGTTTTCAGCAATGGACGCCAACTCCGACTTGATGGCGGCGTCCCACTGCTTTCCCTCGGGCCGCGCAAGCGCCTCTTGCTCGGTCGTCGGTTCTGTTGATGCAGCCAGCATGCACCGCGTCATGCCGATCCATCACCCGGTGCCTGTGTCGAAACGCTTACCCGCTCTCCGCTGCCTCCCTCTACAATGCGGCAGCCTTGGCGGCGTCTTGTCGCTCTGCTGCGATCCTTCCGACTCAGCCTGCTCCGGTGAATCATTGACCGGATGACTTCCCGAGGATTCTTCGCGCTCCGGTAAACCATCAACCGGACGGGCGGCGCGTCCGGAGGATTTTTCTCCGACGCCCGACGCGAACTCCGCCGGGAGTGCGCGCTTCGGCACCCGCGGTGCCTCCTTTGACGGATCATTCCGCCGGATCTCCAGCCGAGCTGCATCGTTGTCGGAGTCCTCCGTATCAGCTACTGTACCTGTTGCACCGCCGCGCTCCGACCCCGCATCATTGACCTCCGCGTCCGCCGGCTCCTCCTCGTAGTCAAGGAGCTGGAACCACTCCCCCTATTTTGGAGTGTTCCCGACGCTCATGTCGTTGCTACTGCTGCTGAAGCTCTGTTGCTCTTCAAACTCAAGTTATGGCTGCGGATGATCTCTTACGTGCGCTGGTCCTAGAGTCGATACCCCTTTTGCGCGCTCTTGTAGCCGAGGAACAAGCACGGCTTCGCCCGCGGTTCCAGCTTGCTGTCGCGTTGTTGCACCGCCTGCACCATTGTGTGCGCCTTGCACCCGAACACCTTCAGGTGCGCCACGTTTGGCTTGCGCCAGCTCCAAACCTCCTGCGGCGTCTTTTAGCCGCCCTTACCCTTCACCACCGCTGTTGGGGTGAGGTTGATGGCGTAGCTCGCTGTACGCACAGCCTCCGCCTAGAAACCTCGCGGTAACCCTGCATCCACAAGCATGGTCCGCACCATGTTGAGCAGCGTCTGGTTCGCCCGCTCCGCCACTTCGTTGGACTGTGGCAAGTACGGCGTGTTGGGTTCCCACTTGATGCCCTGTTGCTTCATCCACCCGCTACAGCCCACGTACTCTTCGCCATTGTCGTTGCATAGCGCTCTGACCTTCCGGCCAGTTTGCCTCTCCACCGCTCCGACGTACTCCTTCAGCCGGTCGAGGACCTTGCCTTTCCGCTTGATGAAGTATACATAGAGCTTCCTACTGCACTCGTCAATGAAGGTGACAAAGTATCTAAAGCCGCCGTTTGACGGCATTTTGAACGGTCCGCACACGTCGCTGTGCACGACCTCCAGCAGGTCCTTTGCACGAGCCACGTTCTCGTTGAACGGCTTGCGCCCCGCCTTGCTCAAAATGCAAGGCTCGCACTTTTTTTGCGTTATTGCATCTGCTGCCGCGTCTGCACCGTCGATGACGAGGCCGCGCACCATGTCGCGCTTCGCCATCTCCTTCACGGTTGCGGGCGCCAAATGCCCCAACCGCCGGTGCCAAAGCTCCAGATCAGACTTCCTCCCTTGGCCATGTTGACGACACGCTCCTGCGAATCTGCTGCGTCGGATGCCGCAGGGACCACCTTGGTCTCCACAATGTAGAGACCGCCCTCGCGCTTTGCCTCCAGCACGACCTCGCCGTCGCCGTCGATGCGCACCATTGTGCCTTTCCTGCAGAAGAGCACCTCATATCCCTTGTCCGTCAAGCGGCTAACACTCAGGATGTCAGCAAGGCCGGGGACGTGGTGCACATCACGGATTATGCACAGCTCCTTCTTACCGCCCACCACGACTTCCACCTCCACGTCGCCTTGGCCGGCCGCCGGCTTGACTTTGTCGTTCGCGACCACCATTGACTTGGAGGACTTCTCGTAGGTGACGAACCCCACCTTCTCGACTCGGGTGTGCTCCTCGGCCCCGGAATCCAGGCACCGCCTGCTGGCCTTCTTGAGGAAGTGGTTACTGTTGCCGTTGAGGAGCGACCTGGCCTTGCTGTTTTTGCTGCGGGTCTTTGCCTCCTCCGGGCACTCACGGGCCCAATGGCCCTCCTTGCCGCAGATGCGGCACGCACCTTTCTTGGCGCCCTTTTTACCGCCGCCCTTTCCGCCAGTTCCTTGGCTCCCGCTTCCGCCACCACGTGTTTTGGTGACGAGGGCTGATGAGGAAGACGAGGACTCCCCGTAGCTCCGGCGCTGCGCCTCGTTGCGGATGTACTCTGCGACCGCGCCATAGGTGAGCTTGGCCTCTGACCATCCTCCAAGGACGGTGATGAGTGGGCCCCAACTGTCAGGTAGGGCCATGAGGAGGGCCATCGCCTACAGCTGCATGTCGATCTTTCACCCCACATCATTGCATTGCGAGGCGAGCGACTCTATCTGCTGCATGGCGGAGATGACATCATCTCCCTCCTCGATTCTCACCGTGAGGAGTCGCTTAATCACGAAGATTTTGTTCGCGAGCGACTTGGATTGGTGGATGGCGTAGAGCTTTTCCCAAGCTTCGGCTGCCAGCTTGCAGCCTTGGAAGTAGCCCCACTACGACTCGGCTGTCCCGGACACCAGGAGCATGAGCGCCTCCGTGTTCTTCTTTTCGAAGGCCCGCTTCTCTACGTCCGTAGCAGTCGCCTCTGTGAGCACCTCATTTCCTAGCATGACATCCAGCAGCCCCTTATACGAGAGGTGCAGTTCAAACTGCCACCTCCATAGCTCGAAACCCGGGCCGCCGGCATACTTCTGAATGGGCTGCGTCTCCTTCTGCGCCATGTGCGCAGCTGCTACTCCGACGAGTTCTCAGAACTTCACGGCGACGTCCAAGATGACGATCCCGTGCGCTGCGGAAGACGTGAACGTTGAAGGAGTTCAGACCCGTGGGCCCATAACCCTTTGTCAGGATGAGATCCGCGTGATGCGGTCCGGACGTTTGCCTGATCGTCTCTAGTGGCTCATGTCTACTGTTTTGGGCGAATCTGAGACTGAGCGTGAGCTTTCTGGTCGCCTCACGCTATGTGAGCAGGAATTTAGAGACAGTCAGTTTGCGAAGGGAATAACNCCCGGGCCGCCCGCATACTTCTGAATGGGCTGCGTCTCCTTCTGCGCCATGTGCGCAGCTGCTACTCCGACGAGTTCTCAGAACTTCACGGCGACGTCCAAGATGACGATCCCGTGCGCTGCGGAAGACGTGAACGTTGAAGGAGTTCAGACCCGTGGGCCCATAACCCTTTGTCAGGATGAGATCCGCGTGATGCGGTCCCGACGTTTACCTGATCGTCTCTAGTGGTTCATGCCTACTGTTTTGGGCGAATCTGAGACTGAGCGTGAGCTTTCTGGTAGCCTCACGCTATGTGAGCAGGAATCAATAGACAGTCAGTTTGCGAAGGGAATAACATCGTTTTGCGTTAGTTTGTGAACATACACATGATCACAACATTTATAGGGCTTGTCTTGAGGTTTCCAATGCACCAAACCACGCGCAATTTGGCCAAGCGTAGCTCAAGTTATGCTTGCCGAAGCGCAGGTCTCACCCACCACAGAAGCCTGACGCCGCCACTCGCCGTGGCGCCTTCATTTTCGTGCGAAGCGCCTTTCCCAAGGCGCATGTCTCATTGCACATGGTGTATGGGTCCCCTGCACTGTCTCCACGCACCCTACCCATTTTTGGTTCGTGTTTGGTGATGGGGTGTGACCAGGTTCGAAACCTGTCCGCGGACGTGCAATCCCCGAGTAACAAAACGTACTACTGAGTTTCGGACGCCGAGCCAGGATTTTGGCTAAGTCCCTCACTAACAACCTGCACTACTGGATCCGGTGGATGATCCGCCGAATCAGGTGGATCATCCACCGGACGCCTCAGCAGGCCTATCGGAGCATTTTCTCCAGATGGTGTTTTTGTTACTCGGTCCGGTCGATTATTGACCGGATTTTGAGTCGCAGCCGGCTCCTAGAGCCGCTGCGTATACCCCAACTTTGGAAAGCCATATCTCCCTCGATACATGTCCAATTCTGGTGAAACAACTTCCACCGAATTCAGCAACTCGTCAACATCCAGGGGCAATCCTCCATTTTAGGATCCGAGCAAATGTTGAGTCGCCAGATCTGCCGGAGCGGATTTTCCATTTTTTGGTGGCTCGTCAGGGCCTCCCGGCGCCGCATTTGGGCATGCGGAGGGGCAATTTTTCAACAACTGTTAGATTTCTATCCATGGACTAGCTCTTTGAGCCTGATTTGCACGTTTTGCATTGTGCGTTCACCGATCGATGCCAGACTTGTGTGTGAAACTAGTTTTAGCCTCCGGCTCAAGATTCTGCATCTTAAGCTTTAGACAATGTTAAGTTTGGATGCATGTGCACAGAGTTACACCCAAAAAACTACTTTTAGGCCAGTCTCAGGACAAATTGACTCTGCTGCGTGTGTCATGTGCCATATGCTGCTGCAGGAACTTATGATGTGTCCTTTTCAGTTTTCATTTCCCTCTGCATTACTAAGATTTTTTAAGCTTACGAGACTTTACGCATCTCCGTAGCTTAATCCTTGCTGCTTCTTGCACCTGCTCGCTTGCTAGTGCACCAACTGATTGGACAATGTCGCCACGTCAGCAGCAGCAAGGCTAGGAAGTTTTTCATAGGTTTCTCTTGGTATTTGAGCAGTGAGGCATGCCTTGCTGAGCATCACAGTAGAGAAGTAGCTGTGGTAGTAGCCGTGAGAGTCATTGCTTTAGCCACGGTCCTGGGAGGACCCACCATGCCTCGGTGACCCGCCGTAGCAGATTTGTGAACCGAGGGGCGCCCCGCGTGATGGTCATATGTCAAGCCCTTGAGATAGATCTCCCACCCTTGACCCCTTTGGTGTGTGAGCAAACCGTTGAGATATCCTACAACCCTCTCTTACTGGAAATATTACTGTTCGAGGTTCTCGTTGTGCAACTCTCCCGGCGGCGTTTGCTCCAAGGTGCATTACAAAACACTTGTAGGATCGGATGGACGCATGCAAGGCAATTCTTGGAGTACAACTAGGTTTGGGCAAGGAATGAATCCTTAGAATTGTTAGATGAGTAAAAGAGAATGTACAATGTCTTGGGTCAGATTGACATGCCTAGGAAAACCCGTAGGCTTCCTTGTATGCCAGCTCCTATAATCCTGCCGAGATCCCCTTGGCTCTTTGAAACCCTCTAATGAGGTACAATCATCAAAATAACATGTTTAAAATGTATCATGCATCGCGTGCTTTCCAATGCAGGAAAGGATGCCTGAATCTGTGGAGACATGCCTAGGTTATAGTCATTTGAGTGTTGAACGTGTGACCGCCGCTAGCAGTACCTCCAGCGAGGGTCACGGCCGTCCAAAGTGCCCTTGCTTTCGAATGCACTTGTAGACGCAATCGCTAAGTGCCCATGGACCCCAATGAACCTTGCCTTATTGGCTAAGCATCCATCTTGGGGAAATTTGGATGGAGTGGGCGAGAAAGTCGCTGCGCCTCGTTGGGGTCAAACTGGTGCTCCTGCCCATTTTCTGGACGCGTACAAGCCAACTTTGTTTGGCCATATCGTTCTTGACCCTGCACAAAACAACCCAGTTTTTGGGCCGAATTTGCACGGTTTTTCATGAAGAATACAATCACAGCTCCAAGAATGGGGGTTTATGCCATCAGGGTGATTAAAGTTCTGCCTGGACTAGCGGTTCCCATAACAAGGCTGCAGTTGTGAAGACAGCCTTACAATGAAAGCTAAAACCGCATCACAACGCCACTACCATGAATGTAGAAAAGGACCCTCCAACCCTTTCCAGTAGCATTTGGGACATGTGAAGTGTTTGGTGAAGCTTTCAAAAAGCTTCATTTAGGTCGTACCTACCACCCCCCACACGTATGAGAGTGTGACGATCCTAAATGACCACTGCTCTAGGTGTGAAACTACTCATTAGAAAGCTCTGGTAACAACCTTTCCATCACATTGACTTGTAATTTGTATTGTACCTTGAATGCTACAGGAAACAAAATATGTTGAAGTCCCCCAGCAACAACTTGTACTATTTACTTCTGGTGGATTATCTAATGGAGAGACCTTGTTGTCCCCCGAGGACAATTCGCGAGATGCACTATTGTTACTCACTCTGGCAAACTTTCTATCCGAGTTGCCATCAAGAGTTTGTACTAGTTTCTATCTAGAGTTTCCATCAACTCTCTTAGCCACAATGCATACCCCAACTTTGGAAGCTCATATCTCTCTATTCATTTGTCCTATACCAACTTTCACAGGATTCAACTACTTGTAAAATTTGAGGTACAATCATCCAATGTTAAGTTGAAGCAATCATCAAGCCGCTAGATCCAAATGCAAGGATTTTCCTCTCTCTGGCGGCTCGTCGGCGCCTCCCAACATCACGCTTTGGACATGCAGAAGGCCATTTTTCAACATTCTCACCCTTGCACCTTCCATGCACGCTGCTTGTGTCTGCTATCACTCATCTTTCACTGCACCCTCCAGCCCTTCATAGCTGGTCATCCCAAGCCTGGCTATGCTCATTGCGTGCTGGTCAGCGGGTTGCAATTTGGTCTAGCAATCCACAAGAATGTTGTGTGTGATGCAGTGATGCAGCACCATCTGTCCCTTTTCAACTATGTGTAAGGAATGCTTTCCTGGCGTGCCCTGAACTGCCTAAGTGTCCATGGCTGCTTAGTGCAAAGAGACTTCCAAGGGAGGTGTGTGCTTTGGGTCGCCACAACACCAAGGGAGCAGAATTCTGGCAGAACACAGATTGCGGAAACTGAGAAAGGCTAGGAATCATCAGTGGTTAGTTGTTTTGATGGTATTACATCAAATTCTTATAGCCTGTGATTTAAGCTTTCCAACGCATCCAAGGACGCCTAAAACAGAGCAGTAGAGCCCCTGCTACGGCCATTAGAGTAACCCATGGTGGAGCCAAGCCGCCCACCATACCCACAAACGGGAGTGACGGGAGGCGCTTCGACGGTGGCCTGTTGAAGCGCCCTTCCTGTCATCCCAACGTGGGGGGAGGCTCGCCCTGGTCCAGGAAATCATCCACATCCCTTTTGTTCATGGCCCATGTGCCCTTGGAGCTCATTGAAGTCGAACTCGGATCACTGGTGGTGGAGTTAATCCGTCACCAATGACGGAACCCAAATTCCACCCACCTACCACCCGAACTTTGGATGGGGCTAACTTTCTGAATTCACAACCAAATCGAGCAACTGAAAGCTCCAAACTGCATAGAACATTTCAAGGAGTCCAAATCTGTAACCAGATCAGACATCCAACCACTCTCTAGTGGTCAAACCAGGAAAACGGCAAACGGCATCCATGGCAGGACACTTTCAACAATCTCCCCCATGGACCTTCCATGCCGGATTCCTCATGCTCACTCTCACTCGTCCGCGTCTGCGCCTTCAAGCCCTTCACAGCTTGTCAACCCAAGTCCTGCAAGGCTGATGACATGCCGATCCTGGGGCTGCGCCTTGGTCAAGAAATCCGCGAGCATGTGCTTCCTGCTGCAATGCTGCAGCACAACCTGTCCCTTCTCCACCATGTCGCGCGCCTAGTGGTAGCGCACGTCGATGTGCTTCATCCTCGTGTGCTGCGTCGGGTTGTTGGTCAGCAAGATGGAGCCGGTGTTGTCTTCTTGAACCACCGTAGGCTCCTGCTGCAACACGCCCAGCTCCCCCAGCAATTTGCGGAGCCACACCGCTTCCTTGACCGCCTCGGCCAGAGCGACGTACTCCGCCTCCACTGTGGAGGTGGCAACGCATTCCTACTTCCTGCTGCAACATGAGACCGCTGCACCTGAGAGGAAGAACACATAGCTAGAAGTAGACTTCCTCTTGTCCACATCACTGGCGTAGTCCGCGTCCGTGTAGCAGACCAGCCGCAAGGGGTCGGACCTCCCCTTTCCGTCGTACTTCAGGCGCGCATGCCGCGTTGCCTGCAAGTACCGGAGGATGCGCTTTGCCGCCTGCCAGTGAAGTATCCCAGGGTTGGCCACATACCTGCTCACCTGGCCCACCGCGTAGCCCAAGTCCGGCCGAGTCGCCACCATGGCATACATGAGGCTGCCCACCACAGATTGGTAGGGCACCTCCACCATGTCCTCCTTCTCCTCTTTAGTTTGCGGCGCCATCGCCGCACTCAGCTCACAGCTTGTGGAGAACGGACTGCCCACTGGTTTGCAGTCCTTCATGCCGTACCGCTTCAGCACCTCGGCCAAGTACTTGACCTACCCCAACTCAAGCGTGCGCGCTCTTCGGTTCTGCGTGATGCTCACCCGAGGTAGTACTCCAGCTCCCCCATGTCTGTCATCTTAAATCTGCTGCTCAGCTCCTCCTTGAGCTGCTGCAAATCTGCCAGATCTGATGAGCACAAGATTAGGTCGTCCACGCAGAGTGCGACAATCTGATGGATTCCCTTGCTGCGCCGCACATACACGTTGTGGTCTGACTCACAGCGCTTGAAGCCGAGCTCCGCCATGTAGCCGTCCATCTGTTGGTACCAGCACCCGGGCGCCTATTGGAGCCTGTACAAGGCCTTCTGCAGCTTGCACACCTTGCCCTCCGGCGCATCCACCCCCTCCGGCATCTCAAGGTAGGTCTCCTTGTTGATGATGCCATTCAAGAATACCGTCTCGATATCCATTTGGTGGATCTCCATGTCCCTTGCGGATGCCACCGCGAGGATTGTCTGGATGCTTGTGAACTTGGCAACGGGCGCAAATGTCTCATCGTAGTGTTTGCCTTTTACTGCGCATACCCCTTTGCCACTAGCCGTGCCTTATACTTCTCCACCTTGCTGTCCTTGGTGAGATTTACCTTGAACACCCAATTGGAGTTGATCACCTTCGCCCCCTCAGGCCGATCTACCAACTCCCAAGTGACGTTCTCAGCAAGGGACGCTAGTTCAGATTTTATTGCTTCGCCCCACTGCTGCCCGTCAGGCCGTGCAAGCGCCCCTTGCACGGTTGTTGGCTCTTTTGCGGCTTGCCGAATGCACCGCGCCATGCCGACCCAAATGCCTGTGCTTGCGTCATACCGCTTCGCCGCATTCCGCCACCTCCGACTACAACGCGGCGACCTTGGCGACGTTGGGTGCTGGTCCTGCTGTTGCTCTGCTGCAACGTTGTCCTCGGTCGCGGGCTCCCTTGCGTCGACTGCTGCGTCCTACGCTCCACTTGCACCTGCACCTGCTGCATTGCCCTGCTGCGCTCCAACACCGTCATCCTCCGAAGACCCATCATCGACCTCTGCAGCCGCTGGCTCCTCCTCACACTCAAGGAGTTGGAACCACTCCCCTTGCTTTGGAGAGTGCACTCCGTCAATGTTGCTACTGCAGTAGCTTTGCTGCTCATCAAATGTGACGTTGCGGCTGGTGATGACGTCCTGCGTCCGTGGATCAAAGAGGCGGTACGCCTTGAGCACACTCTCGTATCTGACAAACGCGTACACCTTTGCACGCGGGTCCAGTTTGGAGTCTTTTCTTTGCGCGGCTTGCACCAACACGTGCGCCTTTCACCTGAAAGCCTTCAGGTGCATCACGCTTGGTTTGCGCCCGCTTCAAGCCTCCTGCCGCGTCTTCCAACCGCCCTTCCCCTTCAGCACTGCCGTTGGGGTGAGGTTGGTGATGTAGCACGCCGTACTCACGGCCTCGACCCACAGGCTCCGTGGCAACTTTGCATCCACGAGCATTGTCCGCGCCATTGTGAGCAACGTCTGGTTCATACGCTCTGCCACGCCATTAGATTGTGGCATGTACGGAGTGGTCGGCTGCCACTCAATGCCCTACTCCTTCAGCCACCCTCCGCAGCCCACATACTCCCCGCCATTGTCGCTGCGTAGAGCTCTAACCTTGCGACCAGTCTGTCTTTCCACCGCTGCAACATACTTCTTCAGCCGGTCCGGCACATCGCTCTTCCGCTTCATGAAGTAGACGTAGAGTTTTCTGCTGCAATCGTTGATGAAGGTGACAAAGTACCACGCGCCCCCAATAGGCGACGTCTTGATCGGTCCCCACACATCACTGTGCACGATCTTGAGCCGGTTCTTGGCCAGCCGTTGTCCGTCTTCGAACGACTTGCGCTTTGCCTTGCCCACGATGCAAGGCTCGCACTTGTGCTCTGCAAAATCTGCTGCTGCATCTACTGCACCAGTGATGTTGAGGTCGCGAACCATCTCGCGCTTTGCCATCTCCTGCACAAATGTGGGCGACGAGTGCCCCAGCCGTCGATGCCACAGCTGCAGGTCTGCTCCCCCGCCTTTTGCAAGGTTGACGACGCGTGCTGGCGGGTCTGCTACGGCTGATGCCGAGGGGATGACCTTGGTATCAACGATGTAGAGGCCTCCCTCGTGCTTCGCCTCGAGCACGACCTCGCCGCCACCGTCCATCCGCACGACTGCACCTTTCCTGCGGAAGAGTACTTTATAGCTCTTGTCTGTCAAGCGGCTCACACTCAAACTGTCAGCCAGGCCGGGGACATGCTGCACATTTTGGATAACATGCTGCACCTTTTTACCACCAACCACCACCTCAACGTCCACATCACCTTGGCCGGCCACAAGTTCGACCTTATCGTTGGCGGTCACCATGGACTTGGCAGATTTGGTGTAGTTGATGAACCCCACCTTCTCGACTTCGGTATGCTCATGCGCACCTGAGTCGAGGCACTTCCGGCTGGCACCCTTCAGGTCGTGGTTCTTCATGCCGTTGAGGAGTGCCTTCTTGCCTTTGGCTCCTTTGCTTCCGGCCTACGCCTCATCCGGACGCTCCTTGGCCCAGTGGCCCTTCTTGCCACAGTTGTGGCATGGGCCCTTCTTGGCGCCGTTCTTGCCGCCGCACTCTTCACCGCCTCGCTTGCCGCTGCTGCTGCCACCTTGCGTTTTGGTGACCAGGGCAGTTGAGGATGACGAGGTCTCGCCACCGCTTTGACGGTGCACCTCATTGCGGATGTACTTGGCGACTGCGCCGTAGGTGAGTTTATTCTCCTCCCAACCTCCTAGCACGGTGATGAGAGGAAAGCAACTGTCGGGTAGAGCCAAGAGGAGCACCATCGCCTGCATCTTCGTGTCAATCTTCCATCCCACAGCATTGCATTGTGAGGCAAGAGACTCGATTTGTTGCATGGCAGAAATGACGTCCTCACCCTCCTCGGTCCTCACCGTGAAGAGTCGCTTAAGTGCAAAGATCTTGTTGGCTAGGGATGTTGATTGATCAATGGAGCAGAGCTTCTTCCACACGTCAGCTGCCAGGTCGCAGCCTTGGATGTAGCCCCATTGAGATTCATGCAGCGCCGACAATAGGAGCAGCAACGCCTCCGTGTTCTTCCTCGCGAAGGCCGTCTTCTCCTCGTCCGTTGCGCTCGCATCTCGAACCTCTATTCCCTTCATAAGCTCTAACAGTTTCTTGTGCGCAAGGTAAGTCTCAAAATACCATCACCAAAGCCCAAAGCCTCGGCCACCCATGTGCTCTTGGATGGGCGAGGAATCTGTCTTCTGCGCCATGTTGAACTTCTGCAATGGGCAGTCTCAAAGTGCGACGGCGATGTCAGCCGGAGCGACACTCCCGTGCATTGCAAAATCCGTGAACGTCTTGGTAGGCAGGTCAGGGCTGTGGGCCCATAACCATTTTTCACAAATGCTTTCTTGGTGTGCCCTGAACTGCCTAAGTGTCCACGGCTGCTTAGTGCAAAGAGACTTCCAAGGGAGGTGTGTGCTTTGGATCGCCACAACACCAAGGGAGCAGAATTCTGGCAGAATACAGATTGTGGAAACTGAGAAGGGCTGGGAATCATCAATGTTTAGTTGTTTTGGTGAGATCACATCAGATTCTTATAGCCTGTGATCTAAAATTTCCAATGCATCCATGCACGCCCAAAACGGAGTAGTAGAGCCCTTGCTAAGGCCGTTAGAGTAACCCCTGGTGGAGCCGAGCCGCCCACCATACCCACAAACGGGAGTGACAGGAGGCGCTTCGACGGTGGCCTGTCGAAGCGCTCTTCCTGTCATCCCAACGTGGGGGGAGGCTCGCCCTGGTCCAGAAGATCATCCATATCCCTTTTTTTCATGGCCCATGTGCCCTTGGAGCTCATTGAAGTCGAACTCGGATCACTGGTGGTGGAATGAATCTGTCACCAATGACGGAACCCAAATTCCACCCACCTACCACCCAAACTTTGGATGCGGCTAACTTTCTGAATTCTCAACCAAATCGAGAAACTGAAAGCTTGAAACTGCATGGAAACATGCAAGGGGTCCAAATCTGCAATCAGATGAGACATCCAACCACTCTCTAGTGGTCAAACCAGGAAAACGGCAAACAGCATCCATGGCAGGGGCACTTTTAACATTATGTCCCGTGTGTAGTGATGATGCACGTTTATGTGCTTTGTCTTCTTGTGGTGAGTTGGTCAGCAAGATGGAGCCATTGTTATCCTCTTGCACCACCGTAGGCTCATGTTATGACATGCCTAGTCCCTCGAGTAACTTGTGGAGCCACACCACCTCCTTAACTGCCTTGGCCAGCGCGATGCACTCCACTTGTACTGTGGAGGTGGCGACGTAGTCGTGCTTCCTCCTGCACGACAAGACCGCTACACCAATGGAGAAGAACACGGAGGCGTATGTAGACTTCTGCTTGTCCACATCCCTAGCATAGTCTACATCCGTATAGCAGACCTGACGCAAGGAGTCTGAATGTCCCTTGCTGTCGAACCTTAGACATGTATGCCGCGTTGCTTGGAGGTAGTGGAGGATGTGCTTGACCACATGCCAATATAGTAGCCCTGTATCAACTACATACCTGCTCACTTGGCCCACCGCATAGGCCAGGTCCGGTGGAGTTGCCACCATGACGTACATGAGGTTTCCCACCAATGATGGATATAGCACCCCTGTCATTTTTTCCCTCTCTTCTTTTGTTTCATTATGCCATCACTACACTCATTTCAAAGGTCATGGAAACAGGACTGCTAACTGGTTTGCAATCCTCCAAGTCGTACGGCTTCAGCACCTTGGCCACGTACTTGGCCTATCCCAGCTCAAACGTGCGCGCCCTCCGGTTCCGCATGATGCTCATCCCAAGGTAGAACTCCAGCTCCCCCATGTCTTACATCTTGAACCTACTACTTAGTTGAACTTTCAGCTGCTATAGGCCCGGTAGGTCTGAAGAGCACAAGATCAGATTGTCCACGTAGAGCGCAATGATCAGATGTAGCTTTTTGTTGTGCCACATGTATACAGTGTGATATGCCTCATAGCGCTTGTTATTGACTTGTGCCATGAAGCTTTCCATCTCTTGGCACCAGCATCGAGACGGTTGATTCAGCCTGTACCAGGACTTCTGTAGCTTTTACACCTTGCCCTCCGGTGCCTCCACCCCCTATAGCACTTCCATATAGATTTCTTAATCCATGATGCCATTGAGGAGGGCCGTCTTCGCGTCCATTTGGTGAAGGTCCATGTTCCTTGTCACTGCCACAACAAGGATCCCCAGGATACTTGTGAACTTGGTAGTAGGGATGAACATCTTGTTGTAGTTTTTGCCCTTACGCTGTGCATACCCCTTCACCACAAGCAACACCTTGTACTTTTCCACTACACCACCTTTTGTGAAATTGGTCTTCAGGACCCACTTTGAGCCGATGATCTTCGGCATATTTCGGCCTGTCAACCAGCTTGCAAGTGTCCTTTTCTGCAATAGACGCCAACTCCAACTTGGTGGTGTCAACCGGCCTTAAGCAAACGGACTAGAAAACAGGGCCGACACAATGGCACCTCCGTCCGCTCCTGGCATTTTAGCTAGGCGAAGATATCACCCTCAGGATCACAGTTCCACACTGAGCAGCTCATAGGCAATCACTTGCTAGCAACTATGTCAACTTAACACTTGGTCACTTTCGCGCAAGGTGCTAGTGAGAGACTAACTCCTAGGGCTTAGACTAACCAGTGTCTTCTTTATACTGTTCCTTAGTTGGACGGCTCTGTGAGGAGCATCTAAGGCCAGATTGTATGTTTAGAATGAGGAATGAGCCTGGAAAATACAGTCCTAGGCCTGGCATCTAAGGTGTGTGGACAGTGGCACTTTTGGGGGTGACAACTCCACACCACCTCACCAACTCGCCAATTGGCGCATACACTGGCCGCCAAGTGGCACATCCTCCTCATGCATGAATGAATGTCTAGGAAACTTCCTCTGTGCAGGAAGATCAAAAACATTCTTGCTCACATCAAGGCTTCATCGCATGACCTGTTGTTCCTAGGTCCACCATGCTATCCATTGCGCTACACTACTGGTGTCTCGCTTGGACTTGCAACACGAACAAGATGTGGGGGACTTACTCCAAGGGAGCAGTGCATGCCCAACCTGTCCGCTAAGCTATGGCAGTGGCCACAGGGGCATAAGAAAACAACAATCTCTCCCTTGCACCTCTGGCCACCTGCCGTGGTAATTTTCTTCCACATGAGCCTGTAGCTCTGCACTGTGTCTGTGCACCTCAGTTTTCTTTGGCTTTTAGTCTTCATCTCCTGCATCTACCATGCCGATTCCTGGAGCGCCTGCAGTATGCAAGTGGCAATGAAGCAGCTTTGTTAAGAAGTATGCAAGCATCCTCTTGGTTTCGACATGTTGTAGTTCCACGGCACCCTTGCCGACAAGGTTGCGTGAGTAGTGGTACAAAATGTTGATGTGCTTTGTCCGTCGGGAGATCATGTCGTCCTCTGACATAGCAATGGCGCTCTGGTTGTCGACGTGAATGACAGTTGCATCCCCTTGTCGTGCCTTGATCTCGTCAAGAAAACTTCAAAGCCATTGTGTTTCCTTGCACACTTCTGAGAGTGCGATGTACTCCGCCTCAGCAATGGAAAGTGAGACGCAGTCCTGCTTCCTACTCGCACATGAGACCGTACCGGCATTGAGAAGGAAAACAAAGCCAGAGGTGGAATTCCTATCGTCAACCTGCCCTCCCCAGTTAGCATCGGTATAGCACGTGAGTCGCAGTGAGTCTGATCCTTCAAGACCTCCAAACTGAAGTCCCATGTGCCGTGTCTTTTTTAGGTAGCGGAAGTTCCACTTCACGAATTGCCAATGTTGTGGCCCATGATTAGCCACAAACCTGCTGACCTGACTTAGCGCATAAGCGATGTCAGGTCGCGTCCCCACCATCGTGTACATGAGGCTCCCAACGACGGACTGGTACGGAATGTTTTGCATTTCCCGCCGCTCTGCCTCATTTCTTGGCGTCATGGAGGAGGAGTGCTTGCAGTCGGAGGCCATGGGGGTGCTGATGGGTTTGCAATCCTCCATGTTGTAGCGCTTGAAGACGTCCATGATGTACTTGGTCTGGTTGAGCTTGATGGTGCCTGCTTTGTGGTTGCGGTGGATGGAAATCCCAAGGTAGTACTCGAGAGGACCCATGTCCTTCATCTTGAACATGCTGCTCAACTTCTCCTTCGGACCCACAAGGGCCTCGTGTGAAGAACACATGATCATATCGTCCACATACAATGCCACAAGCAGCAAGCCACGCTCGTCCTCTTGCATATAGACGCTGGGATCATTCTTACAGTGTGCGAAAGAGATCTCAGCCATGAAGCTGTCCATCTCCTTGTACCAGATCCGCAGGGCCTGTTTCAATCCATGAAACGCCTTCACCAGCCGACACACCTTTCTTGCGGGTGCATCCACCCCCTTTGGCACTTCCATAAGTACCTATTTGTCCAAATTATTGTAAAGGAAAGCTGTCTTGACATCCATCTGGTGGATCTCCAGGTCTTTGGTGGCAGCGACAGCCAGCAGAGACCTGATGGAGGCAGACGTGACAACCGGTGTGAAGATCTCGTCGTACTCACGCCCTGCGCGCTGTGAGAATCCCTTTGCCACGACCCTCGCCTTGTACTTGTCGATGCTGCCGTCCTGCTTCCACTTCAGCCTAAGCACCCACTTAGAGCCCACCACATGAGCATCCGGGGGTGTGTCCACCAGCACCCACATACCATTTTCTTCGATGGACGTGAGCTCGCTGTCCACCGCCTCCTTCCATTTGGCGGCATCGTGCCTTGTCAGCGCCTCCGCCACAGTGAGCGGCTCTCCTTGAGCCAAACAGGACCAGCTCAGGCCAGTCCAACCTCCGGTGCTAGCGTCATACTGAGGCGTTTGTTTTTTTTGCCGCGTGCCACGGCACGGCATTGCTGGTGCTTCATCTCTGCTCTGCTCCTGCTCCTGTGGTGCAGGCTACCCTGAAGTTGAATCTTCCTCTGGTGAAGAGGCACTGGCCTTTGAGCTGGTCTCAGAGGCCTTGGACATCTCCGACTCCGTGTTGGAGCCCGCCGCTGCGTCAACCTGCGCTACCGCTCTCTCTGCCACACCACTCTTTTCTGTAGCCTGCCTTACTAGCACCACTTGCCAGTTTCAGGAGCTTGATCTGCCGAATCCAGCAGCACCAACCACTCTCCCTGTTCTGGAGCTTGTGTGGTATCAAGCGGCTCTCCCTTGCCTAGTGTCCTCTCACTGAAGGTCACGGCCCGGCTGGTGATGAGCCTTCTTGCTGTCATGTCCCAAAGGCGGTAGGTCTTATGGGCAGATTCATAGCCCACCATAACAGACTTCCGTAACCTTGCATCCAGCTTGCTGCCACCTTCTCCCGCCTGGACCTTTGCCCATGCGGTGAAGCCAAAAACCTCTAGCTGTGAGGCGTCTGGCTTCATTCCTGACCACACCTCCTATGGCGTCATATGCTGCTTGCCCTTTTTCTTGCCACGCTTGCCAAGAGCAGCTGTAGGTGTTAGGTTGACGAGGTAGCATGCCGTTCTTGCAGCTTCTGCCCAAAAGCGCGGTGGGAGTTTTGCGTCAAAGAGCATGCTCCGCACCATGCCGAGGATGGTCTGATTCATCCGTTCAGCTACACCATTGCTCTGTGGCGTGTAGGGTGTCGTGGGCTGATGGTCAATGCCGCGTTGCCGCAGCCAGCCCTTGTATTCCTTGTACTCTCCGCCTTTGTCGCTTTGCATTGCCTTGACCTTCTTTTGTGTCTACTGCTCAACCATGGGGACAAACTCCGCGAGCTTCACTCTTACCTCTCCCTTTGTTTTGAGGAAGCATATCCACATCTTGCGGCTGTGGTCATCGATGAAGGTCAAGAAGAACTTACTGCCACCATTCGATGCCGTGCAGAAGGGCCCACACACATTGGTATGAATGAGGTCCAAGGCGGCTTCCGCACGATGGCCGTTGCGCTCAAAGCTCTTTCTGTTTGTCTTGCCTTGGAGGCAAGGTTCGCACAAGCTACCACACCCAGCCGCATCCTTTGTGCACCCCTCCATGCCGCAGACAATCTCTTATTGCTGCATGATGTGGAGCGTGCTCTTTGCAACGTGCCCAAAGTGTCTATGCCACAGCTCAGCGTCTCTTTCCTTGGTGCCAGAAGACACCTTCAGAGTTGCCATTGGTGTGTTCTCCTGTGTCGGTGCCACGACCATTGCCTCCGCCGCACTTACATGACCCGTGTCTTTCGAGTTCTCTGTTGCGGCTGTCTATAGCACGTAAAGCCCGTCGACGCGTGGAACCTGAGCTACGAGGTCTTTGTTGGCGTAGAGGGCCTTGATGTCCTTGTTTTTTATGATGACCGCCTTATTCTGCGTGAACACCACCGTCATGTTGTTGTCGGTGTTTTTTGACACAGACGGTGTCAGGATATAATCCGCGTGGTGCGGTCCCAATGTTTGTTTGATTGACTCTACTGGTTCACGTCTTCTGTTTTGGACAAATCTGAGACAGAGCGTGAGCTTTCTGGTCGCCTCACGCTATGTGAGAAGACATTTAGCGATAGTCACATTTGAAAAGGGAACAACGTGATCTTGAATTAGTTTTTTTGCATGGAAATGGCAACAATATTTATAGGGCTATTCATGAGCTTTCCAATACACCGAACCGCGCGCAATTTGGCCAAGTGTAGCCCAAGTTATGTTTGCCGAACCGTCGGTCTCACCCACCACAGAAACCTGACGACACCACTCGCCATGGCGCATTCCTTCACGTGCGAAGCGCCTTTCCCAAGGCACAGATCCCATTGCACATGGTGTGGGGGTCCCCTGCGCTGTTTCCACGCACCCTCCCCACTTTTGGGTCACGTTTGGTGATGGGGTGTGACAAGGTTTGAAACCTGTCCGCGGACCTGCAGTCAGAATTTGGGCAAAGTCCCTGAGTAATAAAGTGTAATACTGAGTTTCGGAGGCTGAGCCATGATTTTGGCGAAGTCCCTCAATAACAACCTGCACTACAGGATCAGGTGGATCATCCACCAGACACCTTGGCAGGCCTATCGGAGCAATTTCTCCAGATGGTGTTTTTGTTACTCCGTCCGGTCGATTATCGACTGGATTTCAAATCGCAGCCGACTCCCAGAGCGTTTGCGCATACCCCACCTTTGGAAGGCCATATCTCCCTCCATACTTATCCGATTCTGACGAAACAACTTCCACCAGATTCAGCACCTTGTCACATTTACGGGGCAATCCTTCATTTTAGGATCCAAGCAATCCTTGAGTCTCCAGATCCGCCGGTGCGGAGTTTCCACTTTCTAGCAGCTCGTCGGCGCCTTCCTGTGCTGCACTTGGGCATGCGGAGGGGCAATTTTTCAACATTCTCCCCCTTGCACCTGCCATGCTCCAGTTTGCTCTTACTCATCTTCCGCTCCGGCCTCCAGTCCATCATAGCTGATAATCCCAAGTCGGGCCACCCTCATTGCGTGGCGGTCCGCGGGTTGCGCTTTGGTCAAGCGATCCGCGAGCATGTTGGGTGGTGTAGTGCTGTAGCACCACCTGCCCCTTCTTGACCATGTCCCGTGTGTAGTGGTAACTCACGTCGATGTGCTTTGTCCTCCTGTGCTGCGTCGGATTGTTGGTCAGCAAGAGGGAGCCGGTGTTGTCCTCTTGCACCACCGTTGGCTCCAGCTACGGCACGCCCAGCTCCTCCAGCAACCTGCGGAGCCACACCGCCTCCTTGACCGCCTCGGCCAGCGTGATGTACTCTGCTTCCACTGTGGAGTTGGCGACGCAGTCGTGCTTCCTGCTACACCACGAGACCGCTGCACCAGCAAGGAAGAACACGTAGCCGGATGTGGACTTCCCCTTGTCCACATCTTCAGCGTAGTCTGCATCCGTATAGCAGACCAGACGCAAGGGGTCCGCTCACCCCTTGCCGTCGAACCTCAGGCACACGTGCCGCGTCGCTTGCAGGTAGCGGAGGATGTGCTTGACCGCTTGCCAGTGTAGTGGCCCTGAATTGGCCATGTACGTGTTCACTTGGCCCACCACGTAGGCCAGGTCCGGCCAAGTCTTCACCATGGCGTACATGAGGTTGCCCATCGCCGATTGGTAGGGCACCTCTGCCATATCCTTCCGCTCTTCTTTTGTTTGCGGTGCAATTGCCGCAGCTAGTTCACAGGTCGTGGAGACCGGACTACATACCCGTTTGCAGTCCTCCATGCCATACCGCTTCAGCACCTCGGCCACGTATTTTTCCTGCCCATGCTCAAGCGTACGCGCCCCCTGGTTCCGGGCAATGCTCACCCCGAGGTAGAACTCTAGCTCCCCCATATCCAACATCTAGAACGTGCTGCTTAGCTACTCTTTCAGCTGTTGTAGGCTCGGCAGGTCTGAGGAGCACAAGATCAGATTGCCCACGTAGAGTTTGACAATCTGATGGAGCTTCTTCCTGCGCCGCATGTACACGTTGTGATCCGCCTCACAGCGCTTGAAGCCAAGTTGTGCCATTAACCTGTGCATTTATTGGTACCAGCATCGGGGCGATTGTTTTAGCCCGTAGAAGGACTTCTGTAGCTGGCACACCTTGCCCTCAGGCACCTCTACCCCCTGCAGCACCTCCATATAGATTTCCTTGTTAATTATGCCGCTGAGGAAGGCCGTCTTTACGTCCATCTGGTGTAGCTCCATATCCTTCGCGTCTGCCACCGTAAGGATCGCCCGGATGCTTGTGAAGTTGGCGAAGGGAGCGAATGTCTCATCGTAGTGCTTGCCCTTACGATGTGCATCAGTGTTGACCTTGTTGTCCATTGTAAGGGGGTAACAACGGCAACGGTACCGCGATGTACATCGTTGTAACATCGTTGTAGTTGTGGGGTGTAAGGGGCACTCGGGGAGCACCAGGGACCCAATTTTGGTCCAGCGGACCATCGCACTTCGAGAAAACGCGATTTTTGCCGAACGGCCATTTTGACCCTCGGAGGATTTTTTCTGATTTTTTTTCAACCATCAAAGGCTTCTGTGGACATAGAGGGTTTGTGTAATATGCATGCATTACATGTTTGCCAGGTGGTGCCAGGTGGTTCATGCAGTTCAGGCATTGGACGAAAATTTTGCCACATCTGCGACTTGGTGCCATGCATTTAGTCATTGGACGAATCGAACCTGCCACATCGTCACCTGGCATGAGTGATCGTGAGTTACGATGTGTGAAGAAAATATCATGACATGTCATTCCATGTCAGTATAGCCCATTTTCACCGTTGCTCCCCCCCCCCCCCCCCCCCCCCCCGCCCCCTGTGAGCACCGTCCGCATCACCCAACCCCACTTAGCCTATCAATCTCAATTACGCAATCACTACCGTTCCCCTGGTAGTCGTCGGGTCGAGACACTTGGTCTCGACTCGACGTGGTCACTATGGCCTCGAGTACCCAAGGCTCTAGGGCTGTCTCGAGCGCCTCACCAAACGTTTCAGCGTCTCCAACATCAGGACTAACCCAGGCCTTTGACGCTTCCCGCTGGGATCCAACCAGAAGACGTTGCCTCACGGGTGACTTCCTGACGAAGGAGTTGTCCCGCCATGTGGAGAAATGGCCAACCCCGACCAAGAAGGCCGGCTTTCGCTGTGGCAGCTATGCGAAGATTTCTTTCGGTACCTGCGACTGAATCAGAGGCCATTTTGGCGAGTCCAATGGCAACATCAAGACGTGCCCGCATCCACCCCCAACGGCCCGTGATGCGCTAGGGCTTGAGCGTGAGCCCCCACCTCCAGCGGGCTGGAAACCGCATAATGTGCAGCTGTACAAGGGGATGGGTGAGGAGTGGGGGACGTCGGATCTACCCGTGGCATGGAGGAAGTTGTGGGAGAAGAGGCAGCGTGAAGAAGAGGCGGCACATGCTGGTTTCACCCTCCTCTAGGACAACGACGATGATGACCCGAAGCAGCAGCAGCAGCAGCAGCAGTCTACTGTCCGTGCCACCGCATCAACGCATCTGGAAGGAGAGGTGCCCTTCTTTGACATCACCCGGGCTGCTTTTTTCAGACAGACGACGCTTGACCAGCATGCCGAGCGCAAGGCCAACGAGAAGTGCCAGCTGGCCATTGTGAAGGTCATGGCCGTCACAGCGAACCCCATATCTTTCTGCCGAGAGTCTGCCATGCTGGAGGTCGTGAAAACTGCCCGCAAGAGAACCAGCAGCTTCCGCCTTCCAAGCCGTTCAACAGTGGTGAAGGAGCTGCTTCCGGCACTGGACAGGGAGCTGGCAGAGCTGGACATCCCGCTGAAGCAAGCCTGGGACATCTACGGGACGAGCCTCGCCATTGACAAATGGAGCGACAAGTAGATTCGGCCCATCTACAATGCGATGGCCGTCAATGTGCAAGGGAGCGTGCACATCTTCAGCCGAGATGCCAGCGGCATGTCAAGGGATGCGGAGTACACTGCCAGCATCATCGAGGCTGCAATTTTGGAAGTGGGCCCCTCAAAGGTTGTGTCTGTCATTTGTGACAACACTAGCACCAACAAGAAGGCATTTGGTGAGCTGGCTGTGAAGTACCCTAGCATATTCTGGCAGGGCTGTTGCGCACATAACATCGACCTTGTGATGAAAGACGTAGCCAAGTGTGCATGGGGGGCTGGAGTGGTTGCTCGTTGTGAGAAGGTTGTATCTTTTTTCCGCAACAATGAGATGCCGCGTGGGTGGCTGAAGGCACGGACCAAATGCAAGGTGTTGGTCAATCGTTGTGACACCCGGTTTGCATCGGTATTCAGTATGGCAGAGAGGCTCCTAGAGCAGAAGGAGAACCTTGAGAAGCTGGTTGAGTCTGACTTGTGGAAGCAGCTGGGAAGCAAAAGGGACAGCGGGTACAAGGCCCGCAAGAAAGAAGTCCGCCGCATTGTGAGGCGTAGAGTGTTCTCGGTGCAGGTGAGGTAGTTGAAGGATCTTTTGGAGCCAGTGGTTAGAGCACTGCGAGTAGCGGACAGCCGTGGAGGAGGAGCAGGTGAGATCTATGAGACGCTGCTGGACTGTTGTAAAGAGGTTGCTCCATTGGCGGAGAAGAGAGGGAAGAAAGCAGCCAAGGTTGCAAAGGTGCACGTGGACTTTGTCTTGGGCCGATTGAACCACCGTTGGTCGAAGAACATGAACTGTCCCTTGTACGCTACTGCCAGACGTGTCCACCCTGAGCACTTTGGAAATGACTTGTCAAGTGACTACGTGACAATGCAGGCTTGGCAGGCTGTGGCAGATGCTCTTGTACCTGAGGAGAAGCATGACCAGCTCATGAAGGAGATGAGTGCATTCCAGAAGGCTCACGTCATGGTTGAGATCAACCCAACCATCACCGTGAGCAAAAATGCTAAGGCTGTTGCTGCTGTTGCAAAGGTGAAATGCCGCACCATGTCTGCTGTGGAATGGCACATGAAGTTCACTGCCTACATGCCTGTTCTTCGTGATTTGGCACTCAAGATTCTGTCCCAACCCTGCTCCTCATCTGAATGTGAGAGAGCATTCTCCACCCATGAGCTCATTCACACTGCAAGGAGGAATCGTCTACTTGTGTCAACGCTGGAGCTCATGGTGTGTTGCAACGTCAGACTCCGCAAGCAATACGGGCGCAAAGGAAGACGTGTAGCAGAGCAGCTGGTCAGGGCAGCAGACGAGGAGGAAGGGGAGGCAAGTGAGGATGACGGGGAGATAGTGTCTGAGGAGGATGATTTGGGAGAGTGCAACAGTGATGAGGATAGTGATGATGAGGGACAGGATGAGGAGGAGGAGGAACAGCAACATTTGATGATGATGTGGTAGAGGTTGAGGCAAACATCCGTGTGATGGGGGACTGCCCTGGCCTCCCACATGCACGCCGTGTTTGCATACGTGAGAAGGCTCCATCAACCTCAGCAGCAATAGCTCGGGATGGTGGGGGGGAAGGAGGGGGAGAGGATGCAGAGGCTGCCGATGATGAGGAGGCGTCAGCTGGGACCGAGAGGGGTGATGCAGGTCCAAGCTCACCTACAGCAGCTGTGGCCACACGTGGTCCAAAGAGAGCAGCCACAACAGCAGCAAGTGGCACTGGTGCTGCTGCTGGGGGTAGCCAGAAGCGCCCAGCACGTGGTAGAAAGTAGAGTTTGTGCACAAGTATCATCATGCTCAATTCCATTTGACAAAAGTGTGTTAAAGTGTCCAATTTGTAAACTTTTCCTTCTTCTGGCTGAAGTCCATGAATGCCTGACTCATGGTCTTATGCTTGTGAGCCAAGGATTTATTTGTGTCTGCAACATCCAAAGCTTGTACACTTGTTATTTGGCTGGAAAGCTATACATGCTTGTGAGCCAAGAAGATGTTTCAGTACTAGACATGAATGAACAGGTCACTTGGGTGTTTCAGGAATTTCTGTACTTAGAGTAGAACATGTGAAAATGCATAGTGAACTTGTGGTCCAAGCATGCTTCATAATGGGTGTCNGCGGCAGCTGGGACCGAGAGGGGTGATGCAGGTCCAAGCTCACCTACAGCAGCTGCGGCCACACGTGGTCCAAAGAGAGCAGCCACAACAGCAGCAAGTGGCACTGGTGCTGCTGCTGGGGGTAGCCAGAAGCGCCCAGCACGTGGTAGAAAGTAGAGTTTGTGCACAAGTATCATCATGCTCAATTCCATTTGACAAAAGTGTGTTAAAGTGTCCAATTTGCAAACTTTTCCTTCTTCTGGCTGAAGTCCATGAATGCCTGACTCATGGTCTTATGCTTGTGAGCCAAGGATTTGTGTCTGCAACATCCAAATCTTGTACACTTGTTATTTGGCTGGAAAGCTATACATGCTTGTGAGCCAAGAAGATGTTTCAGTACTAGACATGAATGAACAGGTCACTTGGGTGTTTCAGGCATTTTTGTACTTAGAGTAGAACATGTGAAAATGCATAGTGAACTTGTGGTCCAAGCATGCTTCGTAATGGGTGTCTCTAAAAAAAGTGAACAGTGTTAAAAATTGGTGTTTTAGGCTTTGCTGTAGCCCTTATGTGACCAGTTTCTTGCACTCCAAAGTTGTGGTTTTCATGGTTTTCAAGACTCCCCCCAGGCTCACATCAATGTGGGTCCCCCTAGCTACAACGGTGTACCGTTGTGGACATCGTTGTACTCGTTGTCCGAGGTACCTAGGTCAACACTGCTATGCATACCCCTTTGCCACGAGCTGCGTCTTGTACTTGTTAACCACACCTTCCTTTGTGAACTTGGTCTTGAGAACCCACTTGGAGCCGATGACCTTGGCATCTTTCAGCCTGTCAACCAGCTGCCACGTGTTGTTTTCAGCAATGGACGCCAACTCCAACTTGATGGCGGCGTCCCACTGCTCCCCCTCGGGCTGCGCAAGCACCTGTTGCACGGTCATGGGCTCTGTTGATGCAGCCAGCATGCACCGTGTCATGCCGATCCATCAACCGGTGCCTGCATCAAAACGCTTCCCTGCTCTCCGCTGCCTCCCAATGCGGTGAGGCAGTTTTGGTGGCGTCTCGTCACTCTGTTTCAATCCTTCTGACTCTTCCCGCTCTAGTGAATCTTCGACCGGACGGCTCCCCGAGGACCTCTCCCGCTCCGGTGAACCATCAACCAGATGGGCGGCACGTCCGGAGGATTTTTCTCCGATACCCGATGCGAACTCCACCGGGAGTGCGCGCTTTGACATCCGGGATGCCTCCTTTGGTGGATCATTCCACCGAATCTCTCACCGAGCTACATTGTCCTCGGAGTCCTCCGCATCGGTTGCCGCACCTGCTGCAGCGCCGCGCTCATACGCCGCATCATTGACCTCCGCGTCTTCTGGCTCCTCCTTGTACTCAAGGACCTAGAACCACTCTCCCTGTTTTGGAGTGTTCACAACGGTATTGTTGTTGGTGCTACTGCTGAAGCTCTGTCGCTCATCGAACTTTACGTCACAGCTGCGGATGATCTCTTGCGTGCACGGGTCCTGGAGTCGGTACGCCTTTTGCGCACTCTCGTAACCAAGGAACAAGCATTGCTTTGTCCGCAGTTCAAGCTTGCCGTCACTTTGTTGCGCCGCCTGCACCATCACGTGCGCCTTGCACCTGAACACCTTCAGGTGCACCACGTTTTTCTTGTGCCCGCTCCAAACCTCCTGCGGTGTTGATAGTGTAGCTCGCTCTACGCACAGCTTTTGCCCAGACTCCTCGCGGCAACCGCGCATCCACAAGCATGGTCCGCACCATGTTGAGAACCGTCTAGTTCGCCTGCTCTGCCAATTCGTTGGACTGTGGCCTGTATGGCGTAGTGGGTTCCCACTTGATGCCGTGTTGCTTCATCCACTCGCTGCAGCCCATGTACTCTCCGCCATTGTCGCTGCGTAGCGCTCTGACCTTTTGGCCAGTCTGCCTCTCCACCACTGTGACGTACTCCTTCAGGCGGTCCATGACCTCACCTTTCCGCTTCATGAAGTACACGTAGAGCTTTCTGCTGCACTCGTCAATGAAGGTGACAAAGTATCCCAAGCAGCTGTTTGACGGGTTTTTGAATGATCCACACACATCGCTATGCCCAACCTCGAAAAGGTCTTTTGCATGAGCCTCATTCTCATTGAACAACTTGTGCCGTGCTTTGCCCAAAATGCAAGGCTCGCACTTTTTGTGCACTGCTGCATCTGTTGCCACGTCTGCATTGTCAATGACAAGGCTGCACACCATGTCGCGCTTCGCCATCTCCTTAACGGTTGCTGGTGCCTAATGCCCCAACCGTCGGTGCCAGAGCTCTCAATCAGCGCTTCCTCCCTTGGCCATGTTGACGACGCACTCCTACGAGTCCGCTGCATCGGATGCCACGGGGACCACCTTGGTCTCCATGATGTAGAGACCGCCCTCGCTCTTCGGCTCCACCACGACCTCGCCGTCGCCGTCAATGCGCACCACTACGCCTTTCCTGTGGAAGAGCACCTCATACCCCTTGTCCGTCAAGCGGCTGACACTCAAGATGTCACCGAGGCCGGGGACGTGCTGCACATCACAATTTGTGAACAACTCCTTCTTACCGCCTACCACGACTTCCACCTCCACGTCCCCGTGGCCGGCCGCCGGCTCGACCTTGTCGTTCAGGACCACCATTGACTTGGAGGACTTCTCGTAGGTGAAGAACCCCACCTTCTGGACTTGGGTGTGCTCCTCGGCCCCGGAATCTAGGCACCGCCTGTTGGCCTTCTTGAGGAAGTGGTTCTTGTTGCCGTTGAGGAGCGACCTGGCCTTGCTGTTTTTGCCGCGGGTCTTCACCTCCTCCGGCCACTCACGGGCTCAATGGCCCTCCTTGCCGCAATTGCAGTACGCACCTTTCTTGGCGCCCTTCTTGCCGCCGCCCGTTTCGTTGCTTCCTCGGCCCCCACTTTCGCCACCACGCGTTTTGGTGACGAGGGCTGATGAGGAAGATGTGGACTCCCCACAGCTCCGTCGCTGCGCCTTGTTGTGGATGTACTTTGCGATCGTGCCATAGGTGAGCTTGTCCTCCAGCCATCCTCCGAGAACGGTGATGAGTGGGCCCCAACTGTCAGGTAGGGCTATGAGGAGGGCCATCGCCTGCAGCTACTTGTCGATCTTCCACCGTCACGTCATTGCATTTTGAGGTGAGCGACTCAATCTGCTGCATGGCGGAGATGACATCATCTCCCTCCTCGATTCTCACCATGAGGAGCCCCTTCATCGCGAAGATTTTTTTCGCGAGCGACTTGGATAGGTGGATGGCGCAGGGCTTTTACTAAGCTTTAGCTGCCAGCTTGCAGCCTTGGAAGTCGCCCCACTGCGACTCGGCTCTTCCAGACACCAGGAGCATGAGCGCCTCCGTGTTCTTCTTTTCGAAGGCCTGCTTCTACGTCCGTAGCAGTCGCCTCTGTGAGCACCTCCTTTCCCAACATGACATCCAGCAGCCCCTTATGCAAGAGGTGCACTCAAACTGCCACCTCCATAGCCCGAAGCCCGGGCCACCTGTATACTTATAAACAGGCTGCGTCTCCCTCTGCGCCATGTGCCCAGCTGCTACTCCGGCGTGTTCTCGGAACTTCAAGGCGACGTCCAAGATGACGATCCTGTGCGCAACGGAAGACGTGAACGTTGGAGGCGTTTAGACCCATGGGCCCATAACCATTTTTTAGGATGGATCTGCGTGGTGCGGTCCCAATGTTTGTCTGATCGACTCTACGGGCTCACGTCTTCTGTTTTGGGCGAATCTAAGAATGAGCGTGAGCTTTCTGGTCGCCTCACGCTATGTGAGCAGGCATTTAGAGATATTCACATTTGCAAAGGGAATAACGGGAATTTGCATTAGTTTTCAAGCATAGACATGATCACAACATTTATAGGGCTAGTCATGAGCTTTCCAATGCATCAAACCACGCACAATTCGGCCAAGCGTAGCCTAAGTTACGTTTGCCGAAACGCAGGTCTCACCCACCATAGAAGCGTGACGATGCCACTCGTTGTGATGCCTTCCTTCACGTGCAAGGCGCCTTTCCCAAGGCGCAGATCCCATTGCACATGGTGTGGGGGTCCCCTGCACAGCTTCCATGCACCCTCCCCACTTTTGGGTCGCATTTGGTGATGGGGTGTGACGAGGTTCGAAACCTGTCGCGGACCTACAGTCAGAATTTCGACTGTCCCCGAGTAACAAAACGTACTTCTGAGTTTCGGACGCTGATCCAGGTTTTTGGCTAAGTCCCTCAGCAAGAACCTGCACTACAGGATCAGGTGGATCATCCACCGGATGCCTCGGCAGGCCTATCGGAACAATTTCTCCAGATGGCGTTTTTGTTACTCAGTCCGGTCGATTATCGACTGGATTTCAAGTCGGAGCCAACTCCCAGAGCCGCTGCGCATACCCCAACTTTGGAAGGCCATATCTCCCTTGATACTTGTCCGATTCCGGTGAAACAACCTCCACCGGATTTAGCAACTTGTCAATATTTTGGGGCAATCCTCCATTTTAGGATATGACAATCCTCCAGTTGCCAGATCCGCCGGCCCAGGGTTTCCACTTTCTGGCGGCTCATCAGCGCCTCCCGGCGCCGCTCTTGGGCATGCGGAGGGGCAATTTCTCAACAGACAGAAGGTTTGCCACAAACGAGGGCATGTAGACCACGTCACACAGCCACAGATTTTCCTCCGCACCGTTGAGACTGATGCTCACCACCTTGTCTCCCACACCCTCTGCATTCACAATGCTGATGTTTTCGCATCTGAACCGCCGCTCAGTGGGACCGATGGAGACAAATCCAGTCTGGTTATCGCTAGAGTGATGGTCGGTGCCGGAGTCAAGCCCGAAGGCTCCTGGCCTGAGTAGAGCCACTCCCTTTGCTAGAGGTGTTCTCTGAGCCATTATGTTGGTGGCCTCTTTGCCACCCTTTTTGACGCCTTTGTTCCCACTGCTCGCGCCGCCTTCCCTCTTTGGCGATCTGCACTCTCTTGCCCAGTGCCCAGGTTTGCCACAATTGCGGCAGTTTCCCTGTCGCTTGGGAGCCTTGCCGCCATTGTTGCCTCCGCTACACCGCAACCGCTACCGCTGTTCTGACCAGAGGCCAACCCTTTGCTCCCGCTGCCGTTGTAGCGTGTGGCATATGCTGAGAAGTTCGCATCACTAACTATGCGACGTGTGGCCTCATTTTGCACGTACTCGGACACTGCCGTGTACGTCTGGTCATTCTCCTTCCAACCACCCATGACTTTGATCATTGGGCTCCAGCTTTGCGGTAGTGCCATGAGGAGGATCATGGCCTGCATCTTTTCATCAAGGTCCTAGTTCATTTGGCGAGCCTCGCCAAAGAGTCCTTCAAACTCCTGTAAGAAATCAGGGATAGACTCCCCCTCATTCACCCGCATGCTGATAAGCCATTGTAGGATGAACAATCTGTTCGCAAGGGAGGTGGATTGGTGCACACGCTTGAGCTTGGCGAAAGCATCCGAAGCCAGTTTGAGCCGCGCAATGATGGGAACATACTTCTTGGCTATCGCGTTGCTGAGGAATGACATGACAACATCATTTCGATCCATCCATGCCTCATGCCCGGGTGTGCCTTCCACGGGAACCTGCTCCTCTCCCTTCAGTAGCTTGATGAAGCCGCACACTTTCATTTCTAGCTCAAACTGCCATCTCCAAAGGGGGAAGTCAATCTCCTAAAAAATGGGGATTCCTAACTGCCGCAAGGGTCCAAGACCTTGCGGCAGTGACGTAGCACTCACATTTGCTCCAGTGGTCTGCCCTGTGGTAGCCACTCTTGAGTTGGAGGATTGCCCTGCGGCAGCCCCCAATCCTTCTGATGGGCCGACCATTTTTGTTTCCCTTGTGTGCTTCCCACTTCTTTGCTGCATTGAGGCCGATGTAGGCTGATGTAAGCTGATGTATGCTACCGGTTTTAGGATGTAATCTGTTGCTTACCCCTCCAGCCAATGTTCACCTGTAGACAGAGAATACATCTACACCAACACACCCAGGGTCTTGCCACCAAGGGCAGAGCTTGTCCTGGTTGGGACACAAGGGTCGTGCCTCCAAGGGCAGAGCTTATCCTTGGTCCCTGTGTGCTAACTGCAGACCAAGCCATTGGAGCTGATGAAGCTGATGGAGGTGATGGAGCTGATGGAGCCGGCGTGCGCACTTGGAAAGAGCGTACCAGAGTTGAGCGAAGCGTGCCTTACAACTGGTCACTGTGGGCCCATAACCCTTTGTCAACCGGCCTGAGGCGAACGGACAAGAAAACAGGGCCGACACAATGGCACCTACCGTCCGCTGCTAGCATTTCAGCTAGGAGAAGATATCACCCTCAGGATCATAGCTCCACACTGAGTAGCTCCTAGGCAATCACTTTCTAGCAATTGTGTCTACTTAACCCTTGGTCACTTTTGCGCAATGTTCTAGTCAGAGACTAACTCCTGGGGCTTAGACCAACCAGTG
>SZWC01013084.1:3810-16231 GCA_023375785.1 Penium margaritaceum
TGGAGGGAAGGGCACCGGCGCCAAAAGTGCCCAGTCTGGTTGCAGTAGCTGCACCTCTGGTTGCCATGGCCGCGACCACGGCCGCGACCACCACCACCAGACCAGCCACGACCCCCACTAGAGGATCCTTCAGGGGAGATGAATGATGTCTGATTCGTTGTAGCAGCAGTGGAAGATGAGCCCTGGTGTGCATAAGCTGTCGGTGGTGCCGCTGTCATGTCGCGAGCCTCGCCCTTCAGTATGTCTTCGTAGTTGCGCAGCTCCTCAAAAACGGAGGCGAGGTCGATAAGCTCGATCTCAGCGACTGGGTGGCGGCGCAGCAAGTCACGCCGGAACTCCTTGTACTGCTCGCCGAGGTGGAGCAGCACTACGTCCAGCCACTCAAGGACGGAGCACGAGGCACCTAGACCCAAGAGTCGTCGGCAAATGTCCATGGCCTCATCCCAGAATTCAGCAACCGGCGCGCCTGGTTTAGGGTAGAGATTGCGCAGGCGATCTCTCAGAGTCACGACGAGAGTTATGCCCTGTTCTTCTTGGCGCGTGGACAAGTGGCGCCAGGCATCATGCGGTCGTGCTGCACCACTTCGTGGGTCAGAGGGATCCTCACCTCGCCCGCCAAAGCGAAAGTGGCGCAAAGCGTAGGCTTGGGGGTCTGGCAGTGCGCGGGTTAGTGCATTGAATGCGCGCAGCAGCATGAGGTCAGTTGCAGTATCTGGGGGAGGACGAATGTAAAGTTCCTCTAACCCATGTTCTGCTGCCCTGGACAAGAAGATGTCCCTCCATGCCAAGTAATCTTTCGTCCCAAGCTGCGGGGGAGACATTTCCTTTTGGCCTAGTCCAAGCTGCGCCATTGCGGCAGCAGTGAGGGTGACATTAGGAGCGTTGCCACCAGTGCCGTCACCTCCATTTGTCCCATCTACATCGCTCATGGTGCTTGGGGAGTGGGTTCGGTGGTCTACCTAGCTCTGGAAGGTACTGAAAAGGACCAAGGAAATTTTCGGCAGCAATTCGCCGGGCCCACTTTGGGCCCAGTTTTCTGCCGAGAGCCCGAAGCTCTATAGGGAAGCCTCCAGAGGCGTCCTGGAGACCTGCAAGTACAATCCCGTCCCCCCAAACCCTTTGCCCACCCTTAGAGTCGTAGTTGGGCACCTTGGGGAGGGCCTCAATGAGGAGTGGGATCTTCTTTTGGCGGCGGCTCTTCGTCCCAAGCTTCCCTCGCACGCTTGAGGCCCTGCTAGGGCTTGTGCTCCCCCTCAGGGCTGGTTCGAAGCCCTGGAGCAGCTTCGCCGCCTTGCCCTAGCCGCCCAACCCTCGCCGACGTGGCGTCCAAGTGGCGGCCGCCCCTTTCTTCGGCTCCTACGGTCGGCTCTGACCCTGCTCAGGCCCGGAAAAGAGCTCTGATATCATGAGAATTAAGCTACGAAGAGATTGAGACCAACGGCGCTTTGTTTTGTTAAGCATGGAGGACGTGAGGTCCAGAAACCCTAATGCGAAGTTGAAAAAAGGTACAAGTCCTCTAGTCACAACTCTACACCTTGTTACGGGTGAGACTCGATGGTCGAGTCTCACCCATCGGCGGCGAGCTTCGCTCGCCGCCGCTCGACGAGGTGCGAGGGCGAAATCGCCCTATGTGCCCAGAAAAAGGTGCGTTCGCACCTTCGAAGTCAAAAACTAGGTCAAACAGTAGGAAACCTAAACTAGACCTACAAACATGCAAGTTGGGGTCTAATCTAGGTCGCACATCACAGCGAGCACAGTATGCCACATAAATCATAAGGACACAACTAGGTTTGCTAGCGGGGGCAGGCAAGGGTCGACGGCCGGTGGAGCGCGTGAGACAAGGGAGCAACGCCGTCACGTGACAGGCTTGGCGCGCACGTGTCTCCGCAATCAGCGTGGATCACCACCGACCGCCGATTCCTCATGCACTGCACACCCGAGGGCACATACGCACGAAAATATATACAGAGGGTTATCATCTTCTAGTTCATCGAAATCATCCTCCACGTCTCGCACGAACGCCAGAAAAATCTACTCCCTTTTTTTAATCGCGCGCTTTGAGCTGCACCAAGTTCAACATCATAGGCGCCGATACCTCCTTGCGAGGCACCGACTGCTGCGGTGCTTCCTCCCCGCAAGTTTCCTCCTCCGTGGCCTCTTCCTCGGACCACGTAGGCAGGGGATACTCCTTGTCTCCGAGTTTGACTGTGTCGGTGTGCACCTCCCAATTGACGGAGGGGTTGTACTTGTGGAGGAAGTAACAACAGAGGATCACATCGTAATCCTTCATCAGGCACACCCAGTATACAGTCGTTATACGAAGCTTCTCCACGCGAATGGAGAGGGGACGGGCTAGGTATCCCACTTCAATCGTGTCGTCCACTTGGTTAGCGGTCTACTTCTTGCTCGTGAGCGTAAGGCCCCACTTTCGAGCACACTCCATACTCAGAAAACTATGGCTCGCACCACAATCCAGCAAACTCCCCACCTTCTCCTTGACGCCTTTCACTCGAGCCTCCAAGAGAAGTGCGGGCTGCTCCTCCTCATACCCGGCGTCCCATGCCTTGATCTCGGAAA
This sequence comes from Penium margaritaceum, assembly GCA_023375785.1. Lineage (NCBI taxonomy): Eukaryota > Viridiplantae > Streptophyta > Zygnematophyceae > Desmidiales > Peniaceae > Penium > Penium margaritaceum. Next base: position 6,388 of record SZWC01013084.1, read on the forward strand.
GACCCTTAATTGCCGCAAGGCTTTCGGGTGGGCGGTCAACTGACGGTTTGGGCTGAGAGGAGCCACGAGTAACACCATCTACTCTCGGCTCTCCTCGTTTCCCGACCCCTTTGTTGCTTTTTTTGCTTCCTTCATGGCTTGCTTCCCTTGCCCTTGTCGCTTACCCTTGTCGTCGCCCTTCTTTGGACTCCGACAATCACGCGCGATGTGGCTAGACTTGCCACAGTTTTAGCACTTTCACTGTTGCAACGCTCCGACCTCCGTGGGCGTGACGTCGCTCTTGGCCCGCTTGCCGTAACCACCACCAAAAGAGTTGTGGCTGTTGGCACGAGCCTGTTGCACGCGCGACTCGTACCGTTCAGCTGCTACGATCATTGCCGACAGGTCATCGTTGAGGTTGTGCATCACCGTCACAGCGCGAGCATCATTCTTGAGGCCGTTGTTGTAGTGGAAGCACAATTCATACGAGTCAAAGCCATGGTTGGCGATGATCTCACGAAACCTGCGGGTGTAGTCGCGACGTCGCGAATTTGGCGAAGCCGACGCAGCTTCGCACATGCGTTGTTCCTCATGTCACCCACGGTGAAGCGGTTGATGAACTACTCTGTGAACTCTTTCCATGAGGTCGGCCATTTCAGGGTAGGGTCACCACTGCTACACGTTGGAGCCGACAGAGTTGAGATTCCGGTCGCGGCTGCAATGTCGGCGACCATTGCTACTCCACTTCCGTGTGGATTGGACCGCATCACATCGGCCCACCAATCCAACGCCCCTCTTAACACGGTCACGGCATAGTCGCGGCGCGCCTCGTACCTTGAGGCATCCACGCCGATGGCGATGAAGTACAATTCCAGTCCGAGTATCCAAGAGTGTGGAGCTGATCCATCCTTCTTTGATGGGTCGAATGGCTCAGCCTTGGGCGGGCTCGGGACACCCATCGCAGGTATGTTTGCGGTGGCAACTTGCATTGGTGTTGTCACTGGACGCTTCGCGAGCTCTTGATTGAGATACTCGTTCTGCTTCTCCAACAGGTCCATCTTGGCCTGCATGTCGACGAGCAACTTCTACAACGCTACGGCTGCTGTTACTTTGCCTTGCGCGTCAAACGCCGTGGCCAACGAGGACGAACCAGTTGAAGTCATCTTCACGTCCGGTACAACTTCTTCCTCAACAGGTCCTCTGGTTACCGCCTTGTCACCGGAGTGCGTGGTTGGCCTTGGGCATGGATCCACCAAGGAGACGAGATGCGTGCTGGTCTACGCTGACCAGGAGAGGTTGCCACGTATATGATTGTGCCCCTGAGCCAAGAGTGGCTCTGATACCAAGTGTAAATCGGGCGCGGTGTGCTAGCCTCAACCGGATGGTGTAGGCACCAACCGGCGGTAACGGCGACCAAGAGGAGGCCGGTGTACACCTTCGCGGGTTTGCGGAAGCATAGGGTCGTTTTTGGGGAGCACGGGAACACGTGTGGCACAATGGGAGTAAATTGTAATTGTTATTCAAGTGTCAACATACAAGACTATATGTACATGATGACATATCCTAGGCAACCCGAGGTCGCCGAGCTGTGCGTGGCTCCGTATGGGCCTACGATGAGCGTTATTGCCTTAGCATAACGTAACTCATCGTCCAAGATTCCCAATGCACCAAGAATCGCATCATTCCGTGGAAGAACGGCCGAGATATGGCTGTTTCCGTGAACCATGGCAATCTGCCGCTGGCAGCACCACTAGCGGCGGTGATGGCCGCCCGAAGCGCCCTCTCTGGCAATAACACATCGGGGCACCATTCCGAAGCGTCTTTGGCCCTAAATGATCCCTGATTCATTGACTAACCAGGCCCCAAGGGGCGCCTCGGCCTTGTTGGGTCTTCCGAGGGTCGAGCCTTGGTCCTTGGGGATGAATTCCCGTCACCTGTTGTCCCTCAGCCGGTCCAACCTTCGACCGGACGTAACTTCCTCAATTCTTGATGGATCGACCCCGTTCTTGGGTCGATCTCGCACAGTTTTTCCTGCAAATCCCAAATTAACAGTCATATTACACATTCAAGGAATCCTCAAGCTGTGATAAGTGCCGTTGGAATTGTCCGGCTTACAAGGGATGTCCACGAGCATGGACAAGGGCAAGTGGTGATAGTAAGTTTGAAAGAGAGACTGTTATTGCTCACATCACAACATTCCTCCAAGTGACAACTTAGGACACGGAGTCGCACACATTGCTCGATTCGAGCGTTTATTTCTCCACATACGCCTCACTATGTTTTGGGCCCTTGTATGTATGCGTTTGACATGCCTGACACTTGTCATTCAAGTAATGCTATTACTAAGTACAAATCATCCAATTTTGCTGAATCCTTGAATTGTCTCCTACTCCGCACCTCATCCTTGTGAACCACCCATGTTCTGCTCGGCGTAACTACGCAGAACCAAGGTGGCCTGGTATGAATACTCCGAACGGGGGCGGCCCAGTTGATATCATCAGAATAGAGGCAAGCTGACAACAGGTCTGAAACTTGGAAGATCGTCATGTTGAATGATGCCACAATGACCTGGATGCAATCCAAACGGGTCTTGATCTTTTGCAGCTACTCTAGGCATCCTTGGGTGGTCATTTTTTTCGTTTGGCCATGTTTTTGAGGATCCTTCGAAAACTGGCCGCGGCTCGGAGTCGTCATCCATATTGGCCATAGAGTGTCGCTCGCCATCAGATTTGACCATAATTGACTGCGCTTCGCAGCCTCCCTTACTGATTTAGCCATATTCAAGCGCGCGCCGGCTCCTCCTTTCAAATGTGGCCATGAAGACGGCCGACGGAAAAAGGAACGCGAGAGCAAGCGATATTGACACAGGAAGCCCCGTAACCCCTCGGAGAACTTCTAACGCCATTCTTAATATTGAAAGGTACAAATAAGAACATGAAGGAGAAATATTAACCTTATAGCACGCTCCAAGAATTAAAGAAGTAGAACCACAATGATACGGAAAATGAAACTACAATGAGAATTTTAAGGGACTAATAAGCATATTAATTACTATGATAGGGTATCTAAATCTAAATATAATTACGCGCCCTAAAATCAGTTATAAAATGAAGGAAGATAATGCCCAAAACATACGAATTCATGAAAATTCTAAATTTAAGATACAATTCTATTTGATGTAATAATAATTTGAACGATATGATATAGAATACTTACGTATCACATCAGAATATAATAAACTTTGACATCTAACCAACGGAATGTAAGTGAGATTTAGGAACCAATATAAATATATTTTTGTACTTGAAAACCAAAAAAGATTTAATTCATAAAAAAGAAAATTATAAAATCATAAAATCAATAATTAATTCTTATTTGAAGCTCCACATATGATTCATTGTTCAAATAAAAACAATTATACCATGATTTAATATTTATGGCTAACCAAGGGCTTCCAATTTCAAATAATCAATGAAATGTACAAATGTGTTGAAATTGATTCTGAAGTAAAGTTTATTTTGTTTTTAAATTTTAATATAATTAAAAAAATTTTGATTCCACCATAATTTGTTCAGCATATGATCGGGTTTCGTTTATGAAAGGAATATAATATTTATTTTTAAATTGAGATCATTGCGATTAATTAATAATAATTTCCACATAATATTTGAAACATAATTCATAAAAGCCTTATTTAAGTATGGAAAATGTCACATGATCATGATTTTAAGCATTACTTATGCTTCTCCATGTTCTCATAGCTTGAATTATCACGCAAATTGGGATTCATAACAGATTAATATTGTTTCATTTTGAATCAAGACATTAGAATTAAATTGAATTTATAATGCAATATTATGGTTTTGATAGATGAAATCCAAGAAGGCATGAAAGAGATGCATTATACTTAGGGAAATGCATGAAATGATATAGAAGAAAAATTTTCTTGTCTATTACAAACATTTATGAATTTGTATGAAAAATATTACTTTACCAAATGCTCTAACTTGACGAAGGGCGATTAATTATATTTCAAATCCAATCACCTATCCTATTAATTAAGATGCTTTTGAGTCCCTTAAAAATCTCGTTGTAGTTTCATTTTCCTTATCATTGTGGTTCTACTTCTTTAATTCTTAGAGCGTGCTAGAAGGTTAATATTTCTCCTTTCATGTCCTTATTTGTACCTGTGAATATTAAGAATGGCTTTAGAAGTTCTCCGAGGGGTTACGGTGCTTCCTGTGTCAATATCGCTCGCTCGCGCGTTCCTCTTTCCGTCGGCCGTCTTCATGGCCACATTTGAAAGGAGGAGCCGGCGCGCGCTTAAATATGGCTAAATCAGTAAGGGAGGCTGCGAAGCGCAGTCAATTATGGCCAAATCTGGTAGCGAGCGGCATTTTATGGCCAATATGGATGACGACTCCGAGCCGCGGCCAGTTTTCGAAGGATTCTCAAAAACATGGCCAAACGAAAAAAATGACCTCCTTGGGTACCCGTGGTCCTGGAAGCCACCTTCGGTCACTGCATGTGACCGTTCACCGTTACCCGATCCAGTTGACGATCGGTCCTTTCTAATGGATCTGATAAGTGAAAAACACCCAATGCCTGTTCGCTGATTTATACACTGGCAATCCGCTGAACTACACTGAAACGGGAAATCTCCTATATACCACGCGTGAAATCGAGCGAAACTCAGATTTACGAGACCATACCAATTCGATAACGCGTTGTAGAGCTTTCGCAGTGGCTCTGACAGCGGACCACCGACACGCTGGTCACCCAAGTTCGTGGTTGCTAGTGGAGTCGGCGTTTCACGCAGACTGTTCAAAAGTTGGGAACATTGCAAAACAAATACGTGCTTTCAATTGTGGGTTTCAATTATTGGAAGTTACAGGAGTTTGAAGACGAACATTTTCTTTTCAATGCATGCACATCGTTATGGGAAGGGCAGTCTTTTTCTCCTGCAACCTAAGTACACCGACGAAGCTCGCGGCGCAGGCAGCTCGAGTCGATCGGCTATTATCCGCACCGACACGTGCAGTAGACCCCTTTTAAAAAAAGGGTGCGTGGACCTGAGCAACTCGAGCATCATCGGTCAACATTGACGCTCATATTACACATCTGATCCGAACGACTACTGTTGACCAGATTTGAAAAGTGTTCCGATTTATTACTCAACAAACACGAAGAAACAATAGCAAAACGTAATCACAATGAAACAGGAAAGGAAAATGGGATGTGATGGAGGGCATGATTTATCAGTAACAAGTCGCTGAAAAACAAATGAAATTTTGATGAAAATGAAGAAGCATTTTTTCCACGACCGTACTAAGTAGAATCCACATCATCCAAGTCAACGGCAAGTAAAGAACAATACTTTCATAAAACTATCAAACAATAAATGCATGAATTTCCTTAAAAAGCAACGTTGTATAATGGAAATTTCAACATAAAAAATCGTCCCGTAACCCAAAACTCATGTATGAAATGTACAATGGCCAGTTCTTAAGAAATACCTAGTCTGGGAAGAATCAGCATTTATGGAAGTTAACAAGTAAAAATTAATATTGCATTTAGTTCTTTTTATTTCATTTTTAATCTCATAATAAGAATTCATTCATGAAACACGATGAATTTATCCATTTATGAAAAACTTAGTTTGAAACATGTATTTTATTTTCTAAAATATTATACATTAAATACCAGAAAAACATCAAAATCTTCTGAAAAGAAAACAAAGGCAAAATAGAGTGAAAAAGGATAAATTAATTTACAAAATGAAAATAATATGACCTCATTTCAAGGCCAAAGACATAAGAAAAAACAATACAAAGGCGTATCAAATATTTCCATTATATGTTGCACTATAAATGATGCCAAATGTTAAAAAAAATTCATGTTTTCAATTTAAATTAAACTAAAATAAAATTTAATCAATATTAAATTTTTGTATTCTTATCCAATGTTTTTATCAGAAGTATTATATTTAGTGAAACAAATAAATTATCTTTAAACTCCAAGTATTCCCATGGTTGATGGTAGGTTATATCTTAATAATTCATTTAGTATGAGGAAGATTAGATCATACTAAATTTACAAATTGAAAAATACATAATCACAAAAGGCATGTTAAATTCTACTAATCACATATATAATCCGCAGATAATGAATCGTTGAATTATACTGATGATTCATACACATTCTATAAAAAATTAGTGTAATACATTATTGAAACGAATGAATGGGATATATTTTACCATAATTCAATAAAATGGTATAGGTTGCAAAATATACCCACATGAACAACAAAACTGTTCAATAACTAGAAGATGCATTCAACTACGAGCTATTAGGTGTGATATTTAATATTTCAAATGAAACAATACACAATAAGGGGTGTGAAATGTCTTATGCCAAGTGGAGTCAAATATAACATGTTATTATGATTGTATACTTTGTATCCTTCTCATTCATATAATTGAGAATGATATTTTTCATGATGTAACTAGATCATGAGTAGTATAATTCATTACAACAATGATTATAATTGGTTATGTCATTATGTAGTGAATGTTTGAAATATTATTGTTTAAATAAATTCATATTAAATAAATTTACTTTACTATTGTTCCATATTTTTTCATTAATTTTCTTAAGGTCAAAATAATGGGTATGATATGGATTGATTTAGATTATACATATAAATTATTAATCATTTCCACGTGTAGCATTCATGAAAGATGGAATGAATAGCCTACCTCTCTTATTGAATAATGTTTGTGTTGGTTAGATTGAGATCATTTTAGATTCACCAACGTTCATCCTTGTTTTTGAAACCTTCTTGTGCTTTCCTCAATGTGTCACGTTGATATTCTTGGGACATCACACTTCCTGTTAACCACCCATTGTAGAAGTAGTCAATTGTAAAAGTTGTCAACAAGGTTTGAGAGTGGCTAAAGTAGGCCCACTACTAGAGGAATGTGTTGTAAAATGCATGTGATGGAGAAGTGTTCCGTCAAGGAATGTTGTAGATGTGCCTTGTTGGCACCCATGAGAATGCATTTTCAGGTTGAAATGATTTTCATGAGCTGCCAAGGTTTGCAACAGAATCAATTTGGGATTCTGGCAAAACCCGAGGTTTGGGTTGTTTAAGAAAAGAACCGAATGCAGCATCTCTTTTTAAAGGATGAGCAATGAGGTACTCGCCATGTCGAATGATTGAGCTAACGTGCCCACACCTTCTAAATTAGGAACAACATGCTTAGTACAGACCAGATTGAAGTTACTATATCGATAATTTGGAAAAAAGAAACAACATTTCCATAAAAAGCTATGTCATTAGTGTATGAAATGCAGCATCAGGATTTTAACGTCATCTTACTCCTCGAATAATGGCAAACCCCTCTTTTGAGGTGTTTATGATTTTTTGTGTTAGGGGTTTGCGTGGGTTTTGCGTTGGGGGTCCGAGAAACCTCATGCGTTGAGAGGTTATCTATTGGGCCCTGTTATTGCAGGGCCTAGTAGATACTCATTGAAAAATTAAACACTCGACCTCAAATGTAAAGAGGGGTTGGGTTTGAAAGCATTTTTTTCTGCAGCAAAGGGTGGTTTGTGTGATATGGAAAAAGAGTCCAAATCTTGAAATGGGCGTTTTTGACCAACTACGATGGATCAATGAAAATTTTGTTTTTTTTACCCTGATTAGCATGTATGGATTTGTGTTTTGCACGAGCTCTGCACACGCTTAACATAAAAAACCCTAAATTTTAGTAAGGGGCTCACGCGTAAAAAACACAAGGGTCATGACTCCATCATGATCATGCAAGGGAGTGATGTTCACGATCGAGGGAAAATCACATGAACTTCCTTGCCATGCTCTATCAGCGAAGCATGTCGTTGATTGAGCATGGCGAGGGGGGGTCGGATACGTCATTCGTTTTTTGAAGAGATGGGTATACTTATTGAGAAAAGGGACTCGCGGGTTTGCCAGCTCAATAGTGAGCACGGTGGGCTTATCCGAGCTATCTGGCCCTTTTAAAAAATGGAAACCGTCTCTACCTTGCCTGTCCCCTATCGCGGATCCTGCAGCAACCCAGGTTGTAGTCAGACCAGCGAGACAAAAAACGACTGTCGTTTTTCACATTTGCTGTTGCCGAGGGCAAATGTTTGTGTGGGGGAAAACACGGCATCCAGAAACTTGCTCTTTCATGCCTATTCAGCCGCGGCCATGGATGGACCACGTGGAGTTGGGTCAAGGAGGCTCCGATCTCAGAAGCAGGTTTTTAAGATGGTCCAGGCAGAAAACCAGCGTGTCTTGCTGACGATTTTGGTGGCAAACGAGGACACCAGCAGCGAGACAATCCCTATAAAAGCAGACGCTCGCCAACCGGGGAAAATCGGAAAAAAGTGCAAATGCTGACGTCATAATTATTTGAGAGAATCAGTCTGAATCCAGCCGCAGCCACGTCCAGGCCTGTCCCAGGGTTCTTGGAGGAAGACCATGCCTGCGCGCCAAAAGCCGAGCACGAAGGCTCCAGACGCGGCCAAGGCTCCGTTCCCCCGGATGACTTGCCGAAATATTGCCCGAAGCGAAACGGAGATCTTTTCGATCGAGCGCCGCCGATCGAGCGCCTTCCGTGCTGCCTGCGATGCAAACCTCATTGGTGAACCGACCTTGGAAACGAAACGGGAAAAAAAAAACGAAGTTGCTACCGTTCATATTCATCTGTCGGTTTCCACCATTTTGGCGAACCGACACTTCCTGCGTGTAAGCAGGCAGAGGGTGGGGGGGGGTGGGGGGATGGGGTGGGGGGGGGGGGGGCGGGGGGGTGGGCACATGCGCGGCTGTGCCAAGCCGCCGACAGGCGAGCGGGTACACGACAAAAGAGGGGCTACAAGCCAACTTCGGTTCCTGCCTCCACCGCGCCTGTGCAGGTGACAACTGCGTCCCCTTCGGAAGGGGCATTCCCATGGCGCCTTCCGAAGTCGGTGAACACGCGGAGGCCGTGGTCAGTGCGGTGCACCCAAGGCCAATCCGAAGGCGGTGACGATTGTCGATATAGATCACAGGCCGACTAATCGATGCAGCTCGAAGTCGCGTGCGCGCAGTGTAGGCGACCGCCGAGGTACGAATGCTCCCGGCGTCACCCCCTTTCAGGGATCTCGATACCGTGCGGGTCTGCCATGGCGTCCGGTCGCATTCGTCTGCTCCTCACCTTCTTTGCGGTCGCGTGTACCCTCTTGTCACCCGCCGCCGCCTCACAAGATGTCGCAGCCGATGAACTCCCGTCCACTGCGCGGCGGGCCGCGTCTCTGCTCAGGACCGCGGCCGAATCGCTCTGGTTTCCTTTCCGCGACTCCTCCTCATCCACCTCTGGCTCCTCTCTCCTCCCCTCCTCCCCCGATGGCCGCCGGTGGCTGAAATCCACGAAGTCCCTTAAGCCGCCCAAGCCCCCTCCCAAGCCGCCCAAGTCGCCACCGCCGCCAGCGCCTCCATCGCCCCCCCCGCGCCCTCCCAGATCTCCTCCCAAGCCGCCAAAATCGCCGCCGCCTCCCAGCCCTCCGTCTCCTCCACCCCGTCCCCCGCCCTCCCCGCCTCGTTCTCCTCCTCCTCCTAAGCCCCCCCCTCCTCCCTCGCCTCCTCCTGAACCGCCCAGCCCCCCCGGCCCTCCCCCACGTCCGCCGAAGCCCCCTCCCAAACCGCCCAAGTCGCCGCCGCCTCCCGAGCCTCCTCCGCCTCCCTCGCCCCCTCCCCAACCGCCCAGCCCTCCCCCGCTTCCCCCGCGCCCGCCGAGGCCCCCGCCCAGCCCGCCCTTGTCTCCGCCTCCTCCCAACCCTCCTCCGCCCCCCTCCCCCCCACCCGAGC
>SZWC01013084.1:33767-59610 GCA_023375785.1 Penium margaritaceum
TTGTGGAGGCCAGGCCCTTGCCTGCCTGGCCGCCTTAGCCGTGACGTCAAAGAAGGGCTCGCTGAGACATTGGGTCTCCACCGAGTCGCAGGTGAGCACGGCTGAGTTCCTGAAAAACTACTTTTCCTGGCGGACGCTGTCACTAGCGGCATTGGTGAATGTGATCCAACCGAGCGCGTCCCCGAGTGGTGGGGCGCCAAAGAATTCAACCACTCTGCGTTCAAGCGGCTCCTGCCGCTGCTGCTGCTGCTGCCACTGCTGCGCTTGTTCCTGCTGCGCTTACCGCTGTTGCCGCCGCTGCTGCTGCCGCTGACAACGGCGGACGAAGCATGCGGCGCACTCCGACCGTCGTCACGACCGCCGAACAAGCTGCCGCAGGAAACGCTGCTGATGCTGCTGCTGCCGCAGCCAGTGGTACTGCTGTTGCAGCTGGTTGCTGTGGTGCGGGTCATACACCTCGGAACAGCGGCCGCTGTAGCGGCCTCCGCCGCGAACAGCGCGGACGCCATATGCAGCGCTCACCACCTGCGGCCCAGGTCAGAAAGGACGGGATTGCGCCAACTCAGCGTGTGGCTGCTCCGCCTGTGCCGATCGGTGATCAGAGCTCGCCGGATTTCGTGTGCACTGGTTTCTGCGCCTCAGACAGCACCGGCAGGTGGTCGTAACCAAGCAGGTGAAGGAAGAACGCTGAGAAGCGCTGAGAACATCTAGTGCAGGAGAGAGGGTAGGGCCGCGGTCTCATGCCATCACTGATGGGGTTAAAAGCTTAAAAATGAAGAAATTTGTTCAGCGGACGGTGGAGATGCCCTTGTCCGTACGGCCGTGGTCTTCGATGGCTCTCGCACAAAAGCTCAACCTGGCAACAACCCATCGCTTCAGAAGACTCGTTCCTTAGAATCGTCCCGCCAAGCCATCGAGCCCCATCAAGCCCCATCAGCAACTGGCCCTGACGATGAGCTTCTCCACATGACGAGTGTGGAGTGGCGTGTCCATCCCAGACATAGGCGGACATCGACCTCGCACGGCAAGTAATCTCCGCAGAAAGCTGTACGGAATTGAAGATCTCAACCGTTCCTGCGTTGAATTTCTCTGTTTTTAAGGCTTTTAAGTCATCAGTGATGGCATGAGACCGCGGCCTAGGGTTCAGCTCTCGACGTCACAGAGAACAGCCCGTGAAGCGCGGAGACGCGCACGCTGTCGTTGGCGGGCCTGCCCCCGGAACGTCCACGCAAGGCCAAAGCGCTTCACCAAGTGATAATTGCACGCGCCTGAACGTGAAACTATCGCTTTCAAAATAAAGGATAGTCCGACATTGTGAAACCCTCTCTAGGCCAGCACAGATGCAAACAAGGGTGCAAGACTGCATGCAAACATGCACGGGTTAAGGAATCAATTCAGCAAAGATATAAAACAAAATAATATAATTAACCCGGAGAAAATTAATATTTAGACAATTCTGTGTTTAATATTTATTCTAAATGAATTCTTATTTTACCTTTAGGAAAGTAAAAGAGATAGTGCTTTGATTACTACTTTTTCGTGAATTCTCATGAATTATCAATGCATTTTCTCACATCACCCACTCAAAACAGCGCTTTGCACGCGCCGCTAGCCTCAAGCGCGTGAGACTCCGAGAATGCCTTATTCGTGTTCTCGCAAACGTATATGTGTACCCATAATTTAAAAAATTAACTGCTAAGTACAATGAACGCTAGTGATAGCTTAATAAATTTTCCCAATTTTCCAAATCGAACTTTGATCAGCAACTTCCACCCTTTCACTGTTGACAATCTGCATGGCACAACAGCTGATATCAGTGCACAACGGTGTGAGAGGAGTATCACAAAAGCTCAATCGTACACAGAGCCATGCAATATTCCTCCACGTTTCTCTGCCGTCTCTGAGTTTGCATGCATCGCAGTGATGATATTAAAGGCGTGTGCGCAGCTGGCGACGAGCAGCAGTAACCCGGGGAGACTTTGGCCATTGAGAGCAGCAACATGCGATGCATGCAACCTTTAAATCGTCCCAAAATTCAGGAGAAGAAAACGTGACAGGATGTTCTGCGAAGGTCACGGGTTTTACAACTCCTACCACCAATTTAGTGAGGGACCCCTGGAGCTCCAACAGCCCCTTGTGCTGGTCACTACTTATCGAGGAGACGCTTTGAACGATGACAATGTGCACATGGCGACAAGCACGTATGAATCAATGCATTTCATGGGGAATTTCACAACTTGACGGGCTCAACACTCATTTGCTAAACACGCTCAATGCGACAATGAAAGAGCTTTGAATCGCGCATGCACGAGAAGCAGTGCTTTCGAGGAGAAACAACTAGCTCGTGGGTGAACCCCAAGTTTGGAAATACCTCCCCAAACTGTTTGATCCTGCAGATCCAAAGGGACCGTCGGTGCATATGTGGCTGACAAGTTTGGAGCTATGCTTCACAATTGCCGAAATAAAAAATTACAAGGAATTTGACTTTGTGAATTGGCTTCTGTGTGGTACGAAGAAGGTTTGGTGATCCCTAAAGGGCATCCAACGGCACTAGAATACTAGTGGAGCCACATCAATAGCCCACACAATTGCGCTCGAATCGTCGACAATGGGTACCTTTTGAGTGGAAGCCCGACCTGGCAAGATGTATTGACTCCACAAGAAAATTGGAACGACATTCTTTTTTTCCATTTCACCTGCACAATGTTGGAAGCTGAAGGATTCTGAAAGGCTGTACAAGTTTCAACAACTTTGTCAATGCTGTAACGTGGCACAATGCACAAGACGTTTTCGTGAAATCATCGTCGGCCACAACATCCCCTTCAATGAGCTCTGTTGAACTACAAAAACGGCCTCAAGCGTGAAGTACACTAGTGATATTAAAAAGCAAGGACACCATTCTCTGAATGGTCAAAGTAGCTAATCAACTGACAATGCGTACTACAACACCCGGATATGGGATTCCAATGGTTGATGACCCCGAAGTCACAATCATTATCGTGGCACGTGAAAGTCACAGTCTGTAGCAACCCCCAGATTCATGGAGATTAACGCCGCAAGTGAGCAAGAGAAATAGCCCTGTTGGATTTGAGGAAAGCGAGGCCATATCTCATATAAATATTGGAAGCATTAATGGTAGTCCAAAGAGGAGAGGAGATTATCAACAAATAGATGATTCACGAAACAATAAAGGACGCAAATAGACGACAGAGTTCCAGTTTGGTCAGAAAACTCTATTTGGACCAGTCGCCTATTTGAAAGGCTTGTGACATCATAGACAAATGTTATTGAGATTGTAAACATCTACGAGAGGTAAGAAGATGAACAGCAGGCAACACTACTCATAATGCAGTCGAAGGGTTGCAGAATTTACAGAATAGTATCAACACTACTGGACGAGGGGAAGAGGGCTCTCACACCTTAACCAACAATCTGATACTTCAAAATTTGGGTTAAAGAAGAAACTAGGGAAAAACATCGACAAATACATTTAAAATTTCTGACTCCAGGAACCTCTATGACAACAAACAGGCAAAACACAAGATGCAAGAGTATAGACAACTTGCCTAACGAGTGACCACAAAATCATCCTCATGTGATTTACTACATTTGAACAATCCGCAAGCTTGCCAGACGAGTGGACCAATTTGCGTTAATGTGAATGGCAGAAACATTTGCCTGTGAGCAAGTGACCCACGAATCAACAATAGCTATGTGAAACATCAAACGAGGAGGGAACATGAGAGGTTATCGCATGCACTACACGACGAACAGTGACTTTGATATCGCTGGGCTTGACAAAGAGATACCTGCAATGAGGAACTCACGCGTAGCTAGTCCACATAGAACCAGACAAAGGAGGACGAGTTTGTAGGATTTAAGTCGAGCAACTCAACAGCCTCGTTGGCCAAAACACTTTTTCTAGTTTACGGCCATAATGTCAGAGTGCATACCCATAATTGAGGAGTTAAGAGGGGTTTACCCTAATGAAACAATCGGATAGATACCGCAAAATTCCATTGTCGACCACCAAACCAAAATCAGACCAGGGAATAGAATGGAGGGAATTATCTGAAGAATAACCAGAAAGCAAATTGGACTAAGATGCCAGCTGGAGTTTTGACCATTTCTCTAACGCATTGCTGGTTGTTTTAATTTATGTGATTTACTGAACATTGAACGACATTACCGTTAAGAAATCAAGAAGAGAAGCTTCTTGGCCAACTCAAAGGATCCAGATTTCCCACAATAATTTCCATACATATCAGGTGTCATTAGATACACATTTTATACAATAACACGGAAAAAAGACGTCTTGCACTTGCTACAAAGCACTTCACGTTCAAGATTGTGCTGTTTGGAGTTACAAATGCCATGGCAGCATTCATGGTGGTAATCAGTAACATCTTTCGGTTGTACCTCAACAGCCTCTTAGTTGTCTATATGGACAGTCAATGATCCATAATTGCATGCTAGAGGACCACAACAGAAACCCTTAAGAGTCACTGAGGTTTCACAAGGAGTGAAGCTCTACAATGTAAAATTCAAAGTTTACTTTTGGATTATTTTACAGAGTTTCTGGTCATCATTATCTGCAGTGTATGGATCACAATGGACCAAAAGATATGGCAGTAGTTGTTGATTGGAGGCAACTAAATCTTGGGACACCCACGTCTTCTTAAGTTAGAAAAACACCTCCATCAATTTATATAGGATTATGCAAGACTACGTATCCCTCCGCTGATCTCATTCCAAAAACCACTGAGTGGAATTGGGATGACAGTGAGGTAGAAGTGTTCATTTCTTTCAGGACTACTATAACTTTAATGATGGCCTTGTGCTCTATAGACCTAATGCATAATCAAAACCATTATCCTCCAAGACAACGGTGGTGGAGAAAAATTCATACACGTGTTCGTAAAGCTACATGGCTTGAAGCTGAACCACATGGTGCACAAGAAAGAAGTGGCAATAGTTCTACAGGATTTGAAAGCATGGTGGTCTCATCCGCACCGTCCACCAAGCCCTCAAACATCTCAAGACTTGGCCAAATTGGGGATGTTGACAAAATCGACATATGAAGTTCCTCGGGCCCATCTTTGCCCACAGCATTGGACACCTTATGGGAAAAGCATATATGTTTCATTCTTTGTTGTGGTACCCATACTCGATGGTGTACATGAAACCGCCCTCCATTGATTAAAACCCATATCTTGAGTGACGGTTTTTTAGGGACTACAAATATTCCGGTGAATATGACAAAACCAGATCTTGGTTTGATGTCCCATCTTAGCAACCACAATTTACTTGGCAAAACATATTGCCACCAAGTAACCAATGAGGATCCTACTGGAAAGTGCCACAACACTAGTCGAGGTAGACACATTGGCAAGGACAAGACCGTGAAGAAATTTCTAATGTCGTTTGATGTTGTATTACTCAAGTGTCCCATGTACCTTGTTTGTGTTCTAGTTTGCATTTTCTACTTGTTCAGAATCTTCATTTTGCTAGGCACACTTGGTATTGGAGTGGAATAATCCAAGAGGGAAACCCAATGAGTTCACTTACATGTGAAATTATAGCCCGAGTCTCCGGCCTATATCCACCATGTAGAATTTTGGAGACCCTGTGACGACGACGGTGAAGTAAGGAAGCCCAACCGGCAAAATACAATGGTACATGACAAATACCTCAGCAATGGAGGGACAACAACATGCGCCTGAAAATTCTCATCAGGTAGCTAATATAAACCTATCAGGCTATCCAATGAATAGTTATCGTTGGAAGAATCTGATGGCCAAGCTGGGGATGAGCTGTGTTTGGAAAATTACGAACCATCAGATCTTTCAATTGAATTTCTATGTACTTGTCTTGCACATTTTAGCATGATGAACAAAAAGTCCAGAGCACAGTGCAATCTCTAGTAGATGGACTAAATATTAGAAATTTGAGTTGGAAAAATATACAAACATTCGTGTGAAATGATCACCAACACTGACATCACCTTTGGTTAAATCTGTTCTTCCTTTAATAAAGGCATATGACAAAACATCCATCGTGCACTTGCAAATTTCCATAAAAGATGATCTTCTACAATTACAATATTCAACTGGATCCACAACATTGACTACAATGTTTGTGTACATTAATCCAATAGTTGGTGACCCCCAAAATGTAGGTTGTACAGTGGCCGAAAAATGTCAAATTTGATGGAAGTCAAGACCGCCCACCAAATAGATGGATGATTGTGCCGGAATGATAAAAATGACAACGAACAGGAAAAAAAGGAAGGGGAGAGCCACAAAAAAATGGAGGGGAGGAGAAATGACGTAGGGAAGGAGTTGAGAGGGAAGCTCATGTTGGGCTGGAGAAATTCGTGTCATTTGTTGCCCATCTTTATGGCTCACATCAGTGCAAGTGAGGATTCATAAGTTCGTACAGTTTTAGAGTGGATAAAGTCATGATCACTTGGCAATATTGCGATTGGTACAACCGTGAAGTTGGAATAGTCACAAAACGTTACTGACACCAAAACAGTAGGGGCCTCTCCAAATTCTGTAAGGAACAATGTGGTTAAAAAACTCGGTTTGAAAACTAAAGGAAGGGTATTGAAACAAAACAAGTATGTGGGAATTTATAGATCATTCGACTCCATAAATTAATTTGATTGTAAATGAAAAGGTCTTTTGATTTATTCGTTGAAAGGTTTGTTCTCTCAAGCAAAAACAAATCTTCCTGAGATGAGATGTTTTGTACCAAGAACAAATTTAAGTGAAATCATTGATTTTCACAAAAATCAATGATTTTCAACAATAATGAGGAAAGATGATACTTGCTCTTCGTGAAGAGCACCATGTTATTATGGCGATTGTAGGAAGGAATAGAGGTGGAAGCAACAGAGGTAGAGGCATGAGAGGAAGTTGTAGTAACCATACCTTGATGATGCACGTCACTAATATCACTCAACATGGAATTAAAGCCTATGAAAAAAAGCTCATGCATAAGTTGTCCACATTGAAGTAGGAAAACAAGGAGCACCTACGGCAACTTGAGCAACAAATTCATAAGTTTCATCAAAATCAACACCAATAATAGTTATAGCCATAGCGTAGGTATTTGTATCAGGTTTGGAGTATTTTGGCATGTTGTTTCCCAAATAACTGCCTCAAGAGCTCCCTCCTTAATAGAGCAACGACCATTACATCGATTTGAAACACGAGACACACCTATGGTCGAGGAGATATATTAGATGAGCGACCATGATTTGCTCGTTATATGAGATCATCTAGCAAGGCTTCAATTACACGTCTATGGCACTGTATGTAGCTTTGTTACACATTGAATAAAAGACAGGTGAAATGCAACAATGTCATGAAACAACATAATTATCAAGAAACATCATCCGCTTCCTCGTATAGAGAAACGTTTGACCAACTTCAAGGATCCAGAATCTTCACCAAGTTCATACGCTAGGCGGTTATCACTCGATCCTGAAATTTGATGTAGTGGATTGGATGGAACCCTTGGTTGACTAGGTCAAAGCCACAATGATTGAAGGTCTCCGGCCCTCAAGCCATCCCATGCCACCGTCCACATGCCAAGGACCTTTGCTGAAGCCACGTGGCGCTAGCTGCGAGCTTCACCCCCCCTGCAATGAGTTAGCCGATATTGACATCCACACGTCAGTCTCAAACCCGATGCTCTGATACTAATGTAGCAGATTTGACAGAATCCCTGGCCAACTAGGCCAAACCACAGTTCGACTGCCGACAGGCGAGGGATCCCAGCTCAAGCCATGAGGTGCCAACAGTGCAGTAAATCTGATAAGGATATCAAGACATTATCATATTACAAATACTTTAGGCCCTTTGAGTTCACGTTTATGATATTTGGAGTCAAAAAATCTTTTGTGAAATTTATGGTGGAAATTCATACAAGTTTTTAATGTATCTTGATGACTTGGTATCTTTCCACCTCGACATCATGTTGGTGCACACGTGAAGAATGTAGGAGGAAAATGAACATCCCCAAAAGGTCTTTGAGTATTCATAAAGGGACTAGTCTTGTGAAAAACTATTTGATTACAAATTTTGTAGAACTTTTGTCGCATCTTTGGCCAAATCATCTGGGACGACTGTATCGTGATGGAACCAAATAAAATTGTTGGCAATTATTGGTTGGTTTCATCCATCAATTTTTGGTAATTGGAGATTTCACAGCTACTATCATTGTTTTGTGGAAACTTACCCTAGAGTGTAAGTCTTTCTCTTTGTAGTATCAAGGCAACAACGAATAAGTATCAGTAATCTCTCTGTGGAACACACTAACATTAGTTTTGGCTTTGAAATAAATAATCAAACGATGGACTATATCATGACCACCGATGTGTTCAACCGAGCAATGGACATTTTCTCCTCCAAGTTCAAGAGTAGAGAACAACCAATCACCTACGTATCATAAAACATGTGTGTGATTGGAGATGAACTACACATTGTACAATAAAAAGACTATTGTGATTACACACGCATTAAAAATGTGACTATGTTGTCCACGCCGACCACGACATTCTCTCCTTCTTGGACACGCAACCTCANCACCGATGTGTTCAACCGAGCAATGGACATTTTCTCCTCCAAGTTCAAGAGTAGAGAACAACCAATCACCTACGTATCATAAAACATGTGTGTGATTGGAGATGAACTACACATTGTACAATAAAAAGACTATTGTGATTACACACGCATTAAAAATGTGACTATGTTGTCCACGCCGACCACGACATTCTCTCCTTCTTGGACACGCAACCTCATATGAGCTTTTTATAAACTCATTGGATGGGGCTTCTCGAGTTAAACTGTTGTTATAAAGTTGAATACGGGGGTAGAAAAAATTATTGGACACTCTCATTCATCGACGAATTTTAATGGGCTAAGGATAGTGTGGTACCAATCATAGAGGACGTCTAAATTGAATGATTACTTGTTTTGGACTACGAACAGTTTGGCACAAAAAGAACAAGTACATGATGAAATTCCATATTAGCAGAAATTGTTCACTTGCTAAGATTTGTTGCCACCAATAGAAACATTTGGACGCATGCTATGGGAGGAATGTCATGATAATGGTCCATGTGGGCGATTTGGCCAAGACAAGATCCTTAAGAATCATATGGTACAATTCCACTGGGACAAGATGTTTTGAACTACTTCTAATGGTGTGAAGTTTGTCAATGATACAAATCAAGACGTGCCAGACCGCTCCATTGTCAAACATCTCCATCAAATTCATCCGAGTTCACTTTAGCCGGTTCCAGCAGAGCCATGGTCAGACATCTCCATGGAATTCATGTCATATTTTCTTGTAATGGTAGAGGGGTTCATTGTAATCCTTGTGGTTATGGACCAATTTTCCATCTTTTTTGTATTTCATCCTGATCACAACAATGGTCACCACTGTGGGAATCGTAGAACCATTTGACAAACACTTTGTTTTGCTTCGTGATGCACCAGACATGATTTCAATTGATAGGTACATCAGGTCCACGAGAGGATTCTGGCATGAGCCTCTGACTCCCCACGCATGCAGATCAGTGTATTGATGACCTTCCATCCTTAAACTGACAGGCAGCACAAAAAGACAAATCACACTCTCAAGAAACTACTTTGAATCTTACGTGGGCCACGTAACACTGATAGGACAATTCAAGCCACCTGCCACCAAGCCTGCATAAACATTTGGACGTGTATGGATAGGGGATGGACTATGTTTGAATTTGTACATGGCAAAATTCGTGGAACTGTGGCTGGTCAAGAAGTTTGATCAACATAACCAATCTTGATGTCCAACGGCAAGACTTCCACACCATATGGGACGATAGATGTCAAAATCTTGTGGATAAACAAGTGGCTTTAAAGGGGGAATTTGACCAGAACCGAAAAACACCATATTCAATGTTGGTAATCATGCTTTTTCCTTAGCTCCAAAAACATCAAGCTATGAGGACAACACCATGCAAAGCTGAACTTAGGTAGTTGGGCCCGTTTTCCATTGACATAGAAAAAAACAGCAAGGCAAAAAACAACAACAATATGGAACGAAAACATGCCCATTTACACGGTTTTCCATGTCTCTTGACTCATGTTGTATGGGGAGCGTAGAGAAAACGTACATGACATGGAGGTGTCCTGGCCTCAGCTTGTACTAGTGGAAGAGGACACTGGGTATGTTGTTATGGACATCCATAGACACCAACAATGAGAAAAAGAACAAAGAGTAGCTCGCCATTTGGTAGTAATATGACACATCACACAGTCGATAGGAACCTTAAAACAACTTGTGCTACGTCAATGATAAAATAAAACACTTTAATGGATATTGGCCCATCCTATGTCTTGAAACACATCCATACATCGTGACTAAAACTAGGAGAAGTGTTTTTATTAGAATAAGCAATTCCGTAAATCCAATGATGGGAATATTTGCCAGCATGTCCTCGTGGTAACTTCCAGATTATAATATTCACTAGCTCAAGAAATTTAAGCCATCTTCTTTGCCTCTTGAAGTTTGGTCATAGAAGTTTATGATATCTTTAAAAACATTTGAGAAGGCTTGACAGAACTATTTCAAACTGTATCAATTGTCCTATTCTTTTAGGACATCAACTGATGTCCTAAAAAAATTCAAGGGAGTGCCTCGAGACCATATTACTACGAATTTGTGCACAATAAATAATAATGAGTTTTTTCACAACTGTAAATATACTCATTCTATCTAGTTTTCTAGCAAAGAATGTTTCTCCTATATTGGTTTCTGATAGAGGTGGGAAAATACTTGTCGGTGTTCAATTTGATTTCTGCTAGTAAGCATATGAGCATCAATCAACAAATACCAACCATGCTCAAGCGTTCGTTGACCGTAGCTTAGTCAACAAGTGCTCTCTCATGGCCATGACATGCCATGCACAAACTGAGGAGCTCGCAATGACACATAAGCACTTGTAATACTTGTTCACTTTGCAAAGTACACAATAAGACTAGCATCTCATCCAAACACTCTTCAAAACATGCAAGCAAATAAATAGAGCATTCCTCAACTCAATGATCCTTCTCATTATGCGGATTTATGGAGTCACACATACATTGTTCATGGTCAACACTTGCACGCAATGTCAGAACCTATAGCCGAGGAGAGGAAATGATTTCGAAGCCACACTTTGACCATGTAGCTCTGATGGATCTCTTAATACCCTTGAGCCTAAGCCAAAGTCCAACCATCCGTCCAAGGAGGTTCTTTTCCATGGCTTTGAGCCAAAACCGCATGTCTGAATAATACTTTGAATCATCTGTCATACAGTTTGAAAACATTCTTGTGATGAATACATTGAAAGTGTACTATGGCCTCGTAAGTGTAGGTGGACGTGCATCTTGCGGGTATGTACAAAGGGATTACGTAAGGAAACGTCTCCGCGTACCATGTTCTTAGTGCCTCTTCGCCTTGTGGATGGCATCAAGGGGGACAACACATGTCTCCTTGTCAATGTTTTTCCTCCCAAATACACATTTCCTTTTGTACCATGGATACACAAGAAAGTGAGAACACTATTTGGCGGTCACAGTGGTTTTTTGTTTGAGTCAAGTGCCATCCATTGTCTTTATTGATTATTCTGCCAAAAATTTGCCCGGATGGTGCGACGTTGCTGATCATGTTGAAAGAACGGCTTGACAAGCGCAGAATGATGAACATGTCAGTTAGTCAAAGGTCACCAAGGAAGGAAACACATTGGACCGGTAGGAAAAAAGGTTGTGAGATAAAAAAAACCGTGGGAACCATTGCCAAATGGACGTTCCACATGTACGGCATGAAACAACGGCAGACATGCACCTACGTAGGGAGCACCTCCTTGTCCATGGATTTCACAAAGATCGCGAGTAGAAATTTGACGTCGGTGCCAAGAAAATAAGTCTCCTTCTATGCATGGCATCCATGTATTTTGCTATAGGAAAACCATGATGTTAGTGTAGCCGGTGTTGACCATAAAGGCGCGTATAACATTGTAGGTGGCAAGAATGCCTGCCAACCACAACATAAATTTGTGGACTCGACGTTCCTCGTCACGGGGAGCTTTGGGTGAGTGGTAGTCTTTGCACTCAAAGACCAACCAAGACCATTTTACATGGACTCGCAGAACCATGTGTTGCTACTAGTGACAATACTTTTGGATTTTTGTAGCTCTCCTGGATAGTGGTCATATGCGATACCAAGGATGATGCTTTGGGCATAGACGAGGGAACATATAGGAGCATTGGTGGAACAAAGATGCTATAGATCCACAAAGGCCTTTCCAGAAATATACAGGTGCTGGTTGCAGATGCTATGATGTCCATGAACATTAGGAGCAAATGTCACATATGGTACACCGTTGACAACGGGCTCTTAGGGAGCTTGCAATAGCGTCTCCAAGGCTTGGTCGGGCTAGATATTTGCACACCACACATAACACCCATGAAGCATGCTTGACACCAACCTTTTATAGATTTAGTAGTCCCTAGGAATATACCACATGCACATAAGGTTCTTGACAACAACATGGATGTTTCTCTTCTTTCAGCGGGGGCACTGATCCAGTTGATGTGCACACGCCAGATCCAGTTCATGTATCCACCTTGATGTTCTGCGCATTTTGGCGAGGGAAAAGCGTTGTTTCCACTTGAATGGTTGGAAGATGATGCAACGGTGTTGGTTTGTAACTTTGCGTGTCCCTTGTATCGCCCAAGGTGTTGATAGTTAGAGTTTTCTGTGGACAACCCGGTTTTCCCTTGAAGATAAGCTTTGCAAGCTGTAAGACATGCGGTGTCACGTCGGATTTTTGCAATGTGCTCGTTGTGTGTGCACCTAGCAAAATATGCATTAGCCATGTTGGCCTCCACAAAGACTGGATAATGAATTGCATCCACCTTTTTTTGTTACAATACAGACTACCATGAGCGTCTGATGTGTGCAATTCCATCATGCTTTGTAAGGCCACCCTTAGTAGAGGTGCTCTTGTAAAGATGCTCTTCCCAGGAGTGTTGCCCCGTGTGAGTGGGGCAAACGCCCTCCATAAGCACAAACATTGTTAGGAAATTGAGAGGTTCTAAGCGCTGGCAACCATTCATTTGCTCGATATAGTTCAATTGAGTAAGTTTGGTCACCGAAATGCACAACCTAGCCATGGAAACTGTAGAAATGGATATGACATGGCCTTGTGGATTCGAAACTTTGTTCGAGTGAACCAAATGTGTGCTATTCCACGATGGCCCATGAGTTGTTCTCAATCGATTGAATCAGCCTAAAACAACTCGTGCAAGAACTTGTGTGAATTATTACAGTAATATGGTGTTTTTGAACCCCCTTGACTTCTTTGTGGAATTTCTAGAAGCAGCCACTCGTGACACGAAACCGAATGCATCGCTTGTATTGAGAATCTAAGACTTCAAGTATGCATTAGTTTTGTTTCCATACTTACATGTATGCGGTTGTTAGTTCCAACACTTGTCATGAAAGTGCAATTAAGGCAAAACTAAACATTAATCAAGTATCCCAATTTCCTATAGTGTATTCTTCCCCAAAAACTGTACTAGTTCACCATCTATGTTCGACTACACCTAACACCTTTCACCTATGAGCCTGTTACAATTTCGCTCACATAGCAATTAAAAGCACATCAAGAGGTTCCACCTAGGGGGTTAACTAGTGGCATTGGATGCATCAAGCGTGCATCGGGATAATGTAGTCATACACTAAATCCGGGTTCAAACATGCTACGTGCCTTGGAAACGAACTTAGTCCCACCGTCTTGTCCTGTATGAGGAGAAGTCGTCGGTCAAGTCACGTGCTTGCTTGTGATGTCCGGTATTTGTTCTACAAAAAAGCCAGGTTGCTTCACAAAGTTTTTCTGATTTGCACCTTTTTCTCGTATTGGCATCCATACGTGAGATAAGTGGAGAAAAAATGCCTCGGAAAAAAGTGGTGGGCTATCTGTGGACAAAAACGCCGATCGCAGACAGAATTGCCATCACAGAAAACCTTGTACACCGGATTTTCTGACGTGAGCACAGATTATTGACTACCTCTTACGTACCAGATGTACACGAGTCCCTAATATTTCCACATGGACATTTCTGTCTTTACACAAATAGCCCACCGCACGTCGAGGCCTCAATTTTTGCCCCAACGGTTGAGGACAATTCGACCAACTGTCCTCATCCTCCGGCGAGCCTTCTCGAACCTCCTGACAAGTTCGACCACTTTCGAGAACCGACGACAGAAGCGTCACAAACTTTCGGTCGAATTTTCGACACATTGAGACATGTATCAATTTATATAGACGCATCTCGCATCTTTGCCATCGACCCTTGAAGGCACCCGAATCCTTGGCAAAGCTTCTTGAATCCAACCACTTGCGTCACGACTCTACACGCGTCGCTCGACGATCGAACCAACGACCTGGACTATGCCTCGTTTGTAACGTGACACTTGTATATATATATATATATATATATGCTTGATCATTTCAACACTTTTCATTGAAGTACACTTACCGCTAATTGTAAATTGCTTAAGTGTCCCAAATTCAAAATCGTGTTGTGCCTCGGAACTTCTACCTGTTCACGTCTACGCTCTGTTGAACATAACACTTTGTATCATAGCGCAGCGGTGCTAGAGAGGAATCTGATCATTTAACCCATCCCAAGGAATACCTTGCGCAAGTCGTCAGCGCATCTCGCACTTTCAGGACTTCGCAGACTTCACGAATATGACGTGAAGCAAGCGAGCACATATGACGATCAGCAGTAGATCTTCAGCAACAACTTCCATGATGGAGGAGCAGAACGTGCCTATGCACGCAAACCCCGAACCGACAACGAACGCTGGCGTGGTAGGCTATGCGGCAGCTGGATCCAATCCCACGGCTCTGACGACCAAGCCGGTCAGGGATCCAACGGTGGTAAACCAGCCGTCCCAATCGACAGCCTCAACATCTGCAAGAATAACGATTGGTGGCACCAGACGACAGGCGTGGATCAACGAGGGACTGACAAAATGAATCTCCGTGCTCGAAGGGATCAGCAGCCACCTGCTCCAATAGCTCAACGTCGCGATGGAGGCTCTTTGTAATGAAAGAGCACAAAAAGCGGTGCTCGTGGAGAGAAATATCCAACTCTCGAGCAAACCCAAAATTCGTCCGGCCCCACTATAATTGTTCCATCTTGCAATTTCTAAAGGACCAATGGTTCAGATGTGACTGAAGAGTTTGGAGGTGTACTTCACCACTACTGGGGTCAACGACAAAAAAACGAAATGACCTTGCGGCTGCGCTTTTGCGTGGCACGGCGCTAAGTTGGTGGTCAGATCTCAAGACAATCAAACGGTAGCAGGAGACAAGCGGGACCTCATCAATGGCCAACGGCGCCCGTCTCATATCACCGACCGCAAGCGTTTTACCCTTGGAGAAAATCAACCCACAATGGCAAGGGGCACTGGCGCCATCAACTAACTGGAGCGAATTCTCGTGCATGATGTTTGCACGATTTGGATGAGTGAACGAGAAGTCTGACTCTTCGTACAAGCTCCAGCGTCTATGTCAACAGTCCAATGTGGTATAGTACACACGGAAATTTTGTGAGATCATCACCAAAGAATCCAAATGACAACTTCCGCACGTAAGACGGAATATGACAGCTGAAGCAAAAGAGGTGGACGCAGCAGAGGAAGCCATGATAGATGAAAGGCGACAACATGTGCACCTGATACCACTCAACGTGGCCAAACACTAAATGTGACGAGGAGCTCATGCGTGGCTCATACATTTCAAGCCAATAGAGGAAGCAAAGTGGCGGCAGCTGATTCATCAGCCTCATCAACCTCATTGGCATCAACAAAGTTTGCGATGGTACCTGAAGAGTTTGCACCACTGATCCAAGAGTTTGGGGGTGTTTTCCCCAACAAACTCTCAAGGACCCTACCACCTCAACGAGGCATCGACCATCGCATCAAGCTGAAACATGGCAGCCAACCCACAGTTCAATATGTTTATCGGATGAGCGGTCACAAACTGACCGAGTTGAAAAGGAATCTCGACGAGATGCTCAGTCAAGGGTTCATCCACCAATCCACGTCACCATATGCCACACCATTACTGTTCGTAAAAAAGAGAACTGGAAAAATGCAGATGTGCATGGACTATCAAGTGTTGAACAACAATACCACCAAGAACCACTACCCTCTTCCCCGAGCCGATGAACATTTTGACCTACTCGGAGGGGCTCAAATACTTTCCAAAATCGACCTAGACACCGGCTATCACCAGATTCGTGCGGCAGACGCCAATATCAAGAAGACGGCGTTCCAAACTTGCTATGGACATTTTGAGTTCACGATAATGCCATTCGGACTTACGAATGCCCCGGCAACGTTCATGGTGGCAGTGCACAATATTTTCCGCCCGTACCTTGATACTTTTGTTGTTGTGTATCTTGACAACACCCTGGTATACAGCCGTACCTCGAGCAAGGTGGACATCTTTAAAAAGTTCTTGAAGTTTTACAAGGAGAGACATTTTTTGGAAAACCCTTGAAGTGCGGATTTTGTCGCAATTTGATTGACTTTTTGGGCCATGTTGTCAACGACGGACGGATTACCATGGACAAAAAATGTGATAGTGATCGCTGATTAACCGACACCGACCAACGTCTAAGATTTCCAAGTTTTTCTTGGATTTTGTAATTAATACCGGCATTTCATACGGGAGTACGCCTAAGTGTCAGTGCCTCTCTCCGACCTCACTTGAAAAGAAAATGAGTGGCGGCGGGGAGACAGCGAACAAGAAGCATTCATCTCTTTACGGAACGCTATGACATTGGCACCAGCCCTACGATTAGCTGATCCAATGGTCGACTACGTCATGGCTATGGACGCCTCCGATCGAGCCATTGGCACAGACCTCCTGCAAGACCATGGCAACGCCAATCAACCGGTCGCATATATGTCTCAAAAACTGCGGGAACCAGAACTCAAATATGCCGTACAAGAGAAAGAGATGCTGGCGGTTGTTCATACGTTTAAGACATGGTGATGTCATCTTGAATATCGCCAATGCATCGTATGCACCGACCACCACGCTCTAACATATTTAAAGACGCAGCCAAACCTCAGTCGATGTCAAACCGGATGGATGGACTTCCTTGAATCCGAGTTCGAATACAAAATTGAGTACCGGTGAGGCAAAATCAACCCGGCTGATGCACTCAACCGCCAACTAGACCGAGGCAGCAACGCTAGACCTACAACGGAATCCGTATCTCTAGCAACTATTCACATGAGGCCACAACCAGAATGACGGATACGACAAAGCCAACTTTTGCTACGACACATCCTATTGGATACTATGATTGAATCACAAGGTAGTCGTTCCATCGAGCGACAAACTCTACCGTATGCTGCTCAAAGAATGACACAACATCGGACGAGGTGGGCACTTTGGAGAAGACAACACACTGAAGAAGCTGGCAAATCGTTGCTGGTAGGACAAGATGCAATCCGATGCGGCCAACTTCGATAAATCATGCGACACGTGTCAACAAATAATATTCCATCACACACAGCCACACGGACTGCTGCAGCCACTCCCCATTCCGACAGAACCATGGGCTGGCATTTCCACAGATTTCGTCACGGGATTATCAGTCACACCCGAGGGATATGACGCAATCCTCGTGGTTGTCTACAAGTTTTCCAAATTTTCCCACTTCCAACAACGACTACAATCACTGCTGAGGAGACAACACGGTTGTTTTTAAACAACATTGTGCGACTACACGACATGGATCCACCACGAGCGATAGAGACAGTTGATTTACCAGCCGTTTTTGGCTCTAACTGATGACTCGCTACGGCAACCGAATCCAGTTATCAACAGCGTTCCATCTTCAAACCGACGGCCAAACCGAGTGGACCAATCGGACACTCGAACAAATTCTCTGAACATTATGCAAACACCATGGGACGGATTGGGCACAAAACCTCCCGGCCGCCAAAAATGCATATACTTCAACGATCTCCACCGCAACGGGTAAAACTCCGTTTGAAGTGGTGTATGGAAAACTTTCCGCCACACCTACAAGGACTACACAGTCCAGGCAACATTCCCGTGGTTGACATCTTGCGCCCGGACTTCTCCACCATTTGGGAGGAGATAAGGCGGACGCTCGCGAAGACGTAGGCAAAGATGAAACGAGCAGTAGACCGACATTGCAGGAACGATTTTTTTGCTACCGGTGATGAAGTCCTTCTCAGCTCGGCCAACATCAAACTCTGCGAAGCCGAGTGCTTGAAGCTCCAACCCCGATGGTTGGGCCTATTTGAGATCGAGCGCATGTAAACCCCTGTGGTTGCGTGACACTATGCAAGTTCATCCAGTGTTCCATACCAGCAGAATCAATCACTACCGTGTCTTTGGAGAGAACTTCCACGGAAGGGATGTCCCATCCCCTCCTCCTACACAAGTGGACAAGGACACCAAAGATATGATTGAGGACATCCTCGGCCATCAACGACGTGGAAAAACAACACAATATCTTGTCAAGTGGCACGGCTTTGACACTACGCATAACAGCTTGGAACCCCACGACAACCGCCAAGACGTTGATCACGTAATTGACGGCTACTACCGCCGTCACCGGGAAACAACAATCTGGGCATCTTTGCCTACGTCATCGCAAGATGCAAGGGGGGGGGGGGGGCTCGCACACAGAAATATCATGACCTTTCAATCGACTTCTTGTCACATCAAGACATATATCAATTTATAAAGATGCATCTCGCATCCTCATCATCAATCCTCGAAGCCCCCTGATTCCTTGGCGGAGCTTCTTGAATCTGACTATTCACGATGCGAATTCACAAGCGTCGCTCGACGATCGACCCAACGACTTTGATTGTGTCTCATTCGTAACTTGACACTTGTATATATATATATATATATATATATATATATGCTCGATCATTTTGAAACTTTTCATTGAAGTACAAACACCACTAATTATAAACTGCTCAAGTGTCCCATATTATATATTGTGTTCTACCTCGCAACTTCTACTTGTTCACCATCTATCCTCCATTCTACATAACACTTCCGAACCGAATGCATGTTACGTACCAGACGTACATGAGTCCCTTATCTTTCTGAGTGGGCATTTCGGTTATTACACAAACAATCCATCGCGTCACAAGAACCATGATATTCACTCCAACGACAGAGGGTAAACTGGCCAACTGCCCTGCCCTTAGTGGATACTCCTGAACCTTCCGATAGACTTTACCACTCTAGCAAACATGTGAACAGAAGTGTCACGAACTTTTGGTCGACTTCTTGACGCACCGAGACGAGTCTGGATTTATAAAGATGCATCTTGCATCTTCACCATTGATTCTCAAAGACCACCGACTTCTCGGTGGACCTTTTGAATTCGACCACTTACAACGTAACTCTGCACGCGTCGCTTGACAATCGACCCAACGACTCCGACAATGCCTCATTCATAACTCAACACTTGTGTAAATGTGTTTGATCATTTTGACAATTGTCATCAAATTACAATTTCCGCTAATTATGAATTGCTAAAGTTCTCCAAGTTCTAAATCGTGTTCTGCCTCACAACTTCTACTTGTTCACCATCTACGCTCCGTTGAGCATAACACTTGGTATCAGAGCGCAACAGTACTAGAGAGGCATCTGACTACTTTACCCATCTGAAGGACTACCTCACACAAGCCATCGGTGCATCTCGCATGTCAAGACTTCGCAGAATTCGTGACTACGATGTGAGGCAAGCGAGCACAACAGACGACCAACAGCCGGTCTTTGGCGACGACTTCAACAATGGAGGAGCAGAACGTGCTGATGCACGCAAACCCTGAAGAGAAAGGGAATGCTGGCGTGGCAGGCTACATGGTAGCCGGATCAACCCCTACGGCTTCGACGGCCTTTCCGGTCACAGACCCAACAATGTAAAACCAGCCGCCCCTACCAACGGCTGCGACGAAGATAACAGGGACAACAAGTGGCACTGGAGTATAGGCACGGATCAACGAGGAACTAACGAACTGGATCTCCGCGGGGATCAACAACCACCTACTCCAACAACTCAACATTGCAAGGGAGTTTCTTTGCAATGCAAGCGCGCGTGAAGCGGTGCTCGTCGAGAGAAATTCCCAACTCTCGAGCAAACCCAACATTTGCCCGACTCCTCTAGAATTGTTTGATCCTGCAAACTAAAAAAGAACCAGTGGTTTGAATGTGGCTGACGAGTTTGGAGGTGTACTTCACCGCTACTGGGTCAATGATGATAAAAAGAAATAGACCTCACGGCCACGCTTTTGCGTGGTACAGAGTTAAGTTGGTGGCCCGATCTAAAGACCATCCAACGGCAGCAGGAGACCGGTAGAGCATCATCAACGACTAACGACACCCATCTCACATCACCGACCGGAGGCGTTCTATCCTTGGAGCAGATCAACCCACAGTGGCAAGATGCGCTTATGGCACCAACCGACAGGAATGATTTATTGTGCACGATGCTCGCACGCTTTCAAGGACTAAACGAGAAGTCCGATGTATGGTACAAGCTCCAGCATCTACGTCAATAGTCCAGCGTGGCGGAGTACACACATATATTCTGCGAGATCATAAACAGACCAGACATCGCCTCCGACAAACTTTTTTTTCACTACAACAACAGCCTCAAGCGAGATATCCGGCAAGCAATTGCTATTTTCGGCATCCAGAACAACTTGTCACGGATGATCGCATCAGTAGAAAGGATTGACAACACCGACTTCAGTGCTCCGATCTAGGAATCTAGTGGCTCATGATCTCCTAACCACAACTATCATGTAAATGGAAAAAAGCAGTCGGCGAACTCCTTGACTCCGCTAGAAGTGGACACCGTCGACCAGAGAAATACGCAAATCTTCTTCAACTGCAAAAACGTTGGGCACATTGCTTGAATTTGTCTGAGCAAGAAGCAGGCCAAAGAGGGGACGAAGTCGTATAAAAATGAGTCGGGAAACGACAAAGGACATGAGGTCGGACGTGCGTCGAACGATTGCCCATCTGAACGGCCTACACTACCGCAGAGGGTTTCTGATATTGCAAAGTTTGACAAGGGGTACGAGGATGACCAACCGGTGATATTGCTAAAATTTCAGCCTCGAGGATGCAAAAGTCGAAGAACGGTACCGGCACTATTGGATGGAGGAGCTTCACATAGCTTCATGAGCAATGACATGGTTCATAAACTGGGTTTGCAGATCGAACCAAGGGTTTTTGAAGGAAAAACCATAGACTATAGATACAGATACACCAAGAACCACTACGACTATAAGTGGGAGATCTATGCGATGTAACAGTCAGGAGGTCTTATCCAATGAGCAATAACAAAATCATCCTCGGACGAGATTTCCTGCACGGGCACAATCCGTAGGTTGAATGGAACAGCCACGACGTCTATGTGGAGATCGACGGTGCCGAGCGACAATTTCTGCGTGCGAGACGGAAGGTGACAGTAGAAGCAGCAGAGGTGGAAGCAATAGAGGAAGCCGCGGAAGCCGGTAAGTGATAACCTGTGCAGTCGATACCCCTCTGCGTGGCCAAGAACTACATACGACGAGGAGCTCGTGCATGGCTCATACATCTTGAGTCAATGGGAGAAGTAGAAGTGGTGGAAGCTGACTCATCATCAACCTCATCAACCTCATCGGCATCAACGAAGTTCGCGGTGGTACCCGAAGTGTTTGCACCGCAGATCCACGAGTTTGCGAACGTGTTCACTGATTAACTCCCGAGAACTATACCTCCTCAACGAGACATCGACCATCACATCAAACTGAAGCCGGGCAGCAGATCTACCATTCGAGGGGCCTATTGGATGAGCGATCAAGAGCTGACCGAGCAAAAAAAGCAGCTCACGGAGATGCTCGGTCAGGGGTTCTTCCGCCCATCGGCGTCACCATACGCCACACCTGTATTATTCGTAAAAACAAAAACCGGTGAGATGCAACTGTGCGTGGATTTTAGGGCATTGAGCGACGCTACCATGAAGAACCGCTGCCGTCTTCCCTGAGCTGACGAACTTTTTGACCAACTCTGAGGGGCTCAAATTATCAGCAAAATCGACTTACGCAGTGGATATCACCAAATACGCGTGGTAGACACCGACACCAAGAAGACGGCATTCCAAACCCGCTACGGCCACTTTGAGTTCACGGTCATGCCGTTCGGACTCACAAGTGCCCCGAAGACATTTATGGCAGCAACGAATAATATTTTCCGTCTGTACCTTGACGATTTTGTCGCGGTGTACCTCGACAAAATTCTAGTGTATAGCCGTACCCCGTAGGAGCATGGTGGACATCTTCGAGAAGAACTCGGAGTTTTACGAAGAGAGGTTTTTTTGGAAAATTCTCGAAATGCGACTTAGGTCGTCGCTCGATCGAGTTTTTGGGTCACGTCATCAACGATTAGACGAATCACCATGGATCCGAAAAGGGTGGCATCAATCGTTGATTGGCCGACATGTGAAAAATTCAGGTTTTTTTAATTCTGTAATTACTACCAGCGATTTGTATATGATTACACCCAATTTTCAACGCCTCTTTCCAACCTTGCTAAAAAAGAAAACGAGTGGTGGTGGAGAGACAACAAACAAGAAGCGTTGACCGCCTTGCGGAACACTATGACCTTGGCACCAGCCCTACGATTAGCCAATCCAACAGTCAACTACGTCATGGCCACGGATGCATCAGACAGAGTCATTGCCGCGGTCCTTCTGCAAGACCATGGCAACGGTGAACAACCGCTCACCTACATGTCTAAAAAGTTGCGAGGACAGGAACTCAACCACACAGTACACGAGAAGGAGATGCTGGCGACTGTGCATGTGATCAAGATGTGGCAATGCTACCTGGAGTGTCGCTGATGCATCGTGCCCATCGACCACCACGCGTTAAAATATTTGAAGACGTAGCCAAATCTCAGTCGACGTCAAAACCCGATGGATGGAGTTCCTTGAATCTGGGTTCGATTACGATATCGTCTACCGGCCAGGCAAAATCAATTCGGCGGACGCACTCAGCCTCCGACCAGGTGTTATGGCTGACATGGCGATGCTACAGCTACAGCGAGACCTGTACCTTGAGCGACTGTTTGCGGGAGGCTACGACGAGCACGGGGGATATGAAAAGGCGAAACTCTGGTTTGACGCATCGTACTGGAGACTGCGCTTCACTCGCCAAGTGGTCATTCCACCGAACGACGAACTTCGCTGTATGCTGCTCGAGGAGTGCCATGACACTGGACCAGGTGGACATTTTGGAGGGGACAAGACGCTGAAGAAGCTGGCAAAAAACTATTGGTGGGACAAGATGCAACCTGACATGACCAACTTCTGCAAAACCCGCGGCATATTTCAAAGACAAAAACCCCGCCGCACAAGGCCACTCGGACTTCTGCAACCGCTCCCTGTTCCGACAGAACCATGGACGGACATCACCATGGACTTCGTCACAGGATTTCCGGTCACACCCGAGGGATATGACGGAATCCTCGTGGTCGTCGACAGGTTTTCCAAAATGTTCCACTTCATCCCGACAACGACCACCGTCTCCGCTGAGGGAAAAGCACGTCTGTTTCTAAACAACATCATGCGGCTACACGTTGTACCGAGAACCATCACGAGCAACAGAGACGGGCGATTCACCAGACGTTTTTTGCACGAATTGATGACTTGATACGGTAGCAGAATGTAACTTTCGACGGCGTTCTCATCCTCAAACCGACGGTCGAACCGAGTGGACAGATCATACGCTCGAAGAGCTTATTCAAACACTATGCGAAGCTCATGGGACGGATTGGGCACAAAAACTCCCAACCGCCAAAATCGCGTATAATTCGCCTGCTTCCATTGCAACGGGAACAACTCGATTTGAAGTGGTGTACGGCAAAATTCCTGCCACACAAGCTGGACTACAAAGTCGCAGCAACATTCCTGCAGTCGACGTTCAACGTCGGGAATTCACCACTACTTGGGAGGAAACACGGCAAACACTCGCGAAGACACAAGTAGCGATGAAGCGATCAGCTGACCGATAGCGCAGTGACGACGTATTCGCCACTGACGACAAAGTCCTACTCAGCTTGGCAAACATCAGACTCCGCGGATTCGACTGTTGGAAGCTCAAAGCCCGATGGTTGGGCCCGTTTGAGATCGAGCGCATGCAAAACCCTGTGGTTGCGCGTTCAAAATCCTCGACACTATGCAAGTTCATCCGGTGTTCCATGTCAGCAGAATCGAGCACTACTGAGACCCCGGAGAGAAATTCTCTGGCAAGGATGTCCCTCCACTTCCCGTTCAAGTGGACGCAAACACAGAGTACGTCATCGAGGACACCCTCGACCATCAACGACGAGGCAAGACGACATAATATCTTGTCAAGTGGCATGGCAACGACGGTGCGCATAAAAGTTGGGAACCCTACGACAACCTCCGAGACGTCGATCATCTCATCAACGGCTACTATCGCCATCACCAGGCCACATCTGTACGCGCGCCGGGACGTTGCGGCTAAAAGGGGGAAAAGTGAGAGAAACTGCTAGGAAGCTTCCTAGCCTTGCTGCTGCTGACGTGGCGACACTGTCCAGTCAGCTGATGCACTAGCAAGCAGGCAGGTGCAAGAAACAGCAAGGATCAGGCTAGGGAGACGCGCAAAGTCTCATAAGCTTCAATAGCTTAGTAAATGCAGAGAGAGATGACAAATGACAGGTCCAGGGCATAAATACCTGCCGCGGCGCACAGCGGGTGTCGCACGCGGCAGTCCTAGATCTGTCCTAAAACCGGCCTAAAACCACTGTTTTGGCCGTAACTCTACGCACACATGTCAGAATCCTGCGCCGTCTGAACCTAGACGTGCAGAATCAAAAGACGCACGCAACGACTGGTCACATGCATGCATCCATCGACTGACAGCGAGTATATAATGCAAAAAACATGCAAATGGGTCTCATGCCCAGTCCGCCGAAAGGCGCCTGCAAGACGTAGAAGGCACAGCAAGGAGTCCCGGTGACATCTGGGGCTCTGGAGCAGTGGTCGGTCACCTCCAGACGGGTAGGCCGCCGCCTGTCGTCGCGCCGGTGTCACCAGGGCCGCCTGCCTCAGGGATCTGCACGAGTATGGACACGGCCGAGTGGTCACAGTAAACTGTACAGAAACGGCACAAATCACAACACTCCCCCATGACCCGATGGTACGCATGTCCATACGCGTGCAGCACTGGTACAACCACAGAGTGAGTGACACAGACAGATGAGACAGCAACGTACACCCCACACTCAACCACTGTCACGCACGGGGCGAAGCCCAACAGAGCGAATGGCCACCAGGAACTTTCCGCGTGCAAGTGCCTTCGTCAAGAAATCAGCTCGCTGCAAGTCAGTGCCAACCCACATGATGGAGATCACGCGTCGCTCCACCAGATCGCGAACGAAGTGATGCTCAACCGCAATGTGCTTTGTGCGAGCATGAAAAACACCAGAGTTCTCCGCAATGGCGAGAGCACTCTGGTTGTCGCAACGCAGCACAATGGCGGGTACTGACTGCCCAAGCTCAAGAAACAAGCGCTGCAGCCAAACTGCCTCAGCAGCCCCTGCCCCCAAAGCCACATACTCTGCCTCCGACGAGCTACGTGCGATGCAGCCCTGCTTCCCGCTTCGCCAAGACAAAGCGGTACCACCGAGCAGGAATACGTAGCC
>SZWC01013085.1:14438-50453 GCA_023375785.1 Penium margaritaceum
TCTCTCTCTCTCTCTCTCTATCTCTCTCTCTCTCTCTCTCTCTCTCTCTCTCCTTCTTTGAGTGGTATTCTATCTTCTTGGATTGCCTTTCATCCTTGTCTTCATTTCTGTTTCCCTAGGCAAAAAAACCTACCTAGTATAGTGTGGCTTACAAAACTAGCTCTACATGCACATTTTTGTGCTGACCGTGGCAGCCTAGAAAATTCTTTTTTTCTACCATGTGATTGTGCCGACTATGGTGGTCTAGGAAAGTTGGAAACTTTATTGTGTGCTTGTGTCGTCCGTGGCGGCCTAGAAAAATAGAATTCTTCTAGTGGCCTAACCGACTTTGAGAGAAAAATCACACGCCTCAAGAGGCTTCACCTCTCCAAGGTTTGGGGATGATCCCCACAAGAGGGTCTTATTGTGCTAGTTACATGCATATCAGAATGGCAAGGGCTGGACTCTCCAAGACCAACAAGGGTAAGGTAGTGACGGCCTAACCACACGTCCTTGGCGGACTCCAACATTTGGACCGGAAGCACAATTGCCAAAGCAACGGCAACCGTACCGCCGAAGACAACCGACGCCAAACAAGACGACAACAAGAAGCCTGTAGTAGTAGAATAAATACTTGATGACCATGCCAATGTACATGTGGACGATCCCCATGCGATGGATGACGTGCTCAAGGAGGATCACCCGAACGTGGATCCCGATGAAGAGCATGATGCCAACGACAGTAAAGGTAATGTGGATCACGACTATCACCATCGTCGTGCGGCAAACTTAAGCAAATCACTCGAGAAGGGCAAGGTGCATGCCAAGCCGCAAGAATGTACTAAGAGCAGTGAGTCTGCCAACAAGAGCAAAGGCACCGAAAGTGGTCACATGGGAAGTTCTCACACAGACGATTCAAATAATGTTTTAGCAAAGGCAATTCACGCTGACCATAACAGGCTTACTGAGTTGGCTATTGAGATGGTGGGACGAATCAAGATCAGCAGCGACAGTGGAGGTGCAACACCACCCGGAAGAGTGGGGGCGGATTTCCCTTTGTACAATGTGGTTACAATGCAACAAACCCACGCCCACTCAAGCGTTGTCATTGACGTTGCTTTCCTCTGGAAGGTAGGAGTCCATGGAGGCATTTACGTTAATTGTATGCTCCTGGCCTGGGTAAAGGTGCGCGACCCTCGTGGTTATTGTTGACACTCTGCCGACATCAAGTTTGAAGTTTTTATTTGCCAATCTTATCACCCACGTTGGGCAGAGCATTACAGATCTTGAATATTGCTCATGATGCAACCCGTCGATGCGATGATCTTGACAAGGCATTGCAGAGCATGATCCAAGGCAGATGTAGCGATTGTAGAGTATTGCAGGTGCTGATGCCACCGCGAGTGGCTGTGAGGACTTGCCTACCTCAAGGACATCGAGGCCATTCATGTACACGTCCTTGCATAATATGATAATCTTCCGGAAGGGCATGAAGTTGAATTGCATGAAGCACGTACAATGTGTCCACAAGGCTCGACTCGATGAGTGGGACAACCTTGCCACGACGCAACTTGAAGAAAACCTCTTCAAGTACGTGGTCAAGGAGTGGAGTGCGCAACATCCACACCTCTAGTGACAGCCCATGCCATGGGATTATTTATGCGCTATCATGCATAAGGAGTGCATCCAGCGTGGAGCGGCATGGTGCATCTTCCATGAAATCAAGGACTTCAAACAGCTGGGTAGCTTGCTCGAGGCCTACTTGAGCGACTTCACAGCACTAGTGGAAAAACTGAGAGCTTCACCAAGGGTGATGGAACGTAGACGTCCAAGTACCCGGAATGTTTGCCACTGGAGCACTTGTGTGATGGTCTTGCCAAAGAAGCTGAAGGAAAAAGATACCATGACGACAACGGGTCAAGCTTGGACAAGGTGAAGGGCATTATACGACTACATGAGTGAAGTATTTTCGGCAAACTTGAAGCACTACTTGGATGCACTGCCAAACTCGCGTGCACAGCAAGGCTGCAACATGTCCATGGATGCCGCTAGGACTGGTGGGTCAGCTAAAAAGCAGGGCGGGGTCAAGGGCAAGTAGCATGTAAACCCTCCAGTCAAGAAGACTACTGGGCACAAGGCCTTCAACCACTAGCGCGGCCACGGCGGTGACAAGCTACAGGCAGAGCGTGAGCATCACAACCCTGCTGCAATGGACTCTATCGCAATTGCATGCAGCCTGGTCGCTTGGGGCTGAGTGCCCTGAGGTTTTTAATGGAAGGCAAGAGGCTATGGCATTGGCCGCACTTAGAACACCTTGTGGGGATGATCTAGCAGTAGGCCATGGACAGGGTCGCGGATAAGGCCACAGCCGCGGTAATGGACCTTGCCGCGGAAACGGACCATTCAATTGCTAAACTGGATCACGATTGTGGGTTCATGTTTTGGATGATGATGTAAAACAACATGAAGTTTTGACGAGTTCAAATTTCTCTGTTGTTTTCTCCCCTCTTGTTGAACATCATTCTACACTTACCGACCGGAATTGTCCACTAAACCTTGCATCTTGAGAGAAGATACATGATCATACATGCTTAGTGGTAGTGCCATTGATCACCATGCAAGAGTTACGTAATGCATTGATTGAAGCAAATTCCCTCAGAGCGATAAGCTCAATCACGCTTGCGGTACCTTAAGTCAAAGATTTTACCCATTCAAGTTTAAAGACTAGAAGGTGCAAGCTGAATTCACACATAGCCATAGTGTATAGACTTGAGTGGGTGAATCCTGTAAGTTTCGGTGCCTGCCATATTGATTACGTGTTTACCACAAATTTGGTTTGCCATTTTTTAGCCTGTTCACTCAAAAGACCGGAGGCAACATGACGATGCAGTTCAAAGGAAACCTAGCTATTACTCCCATGAACATACTAGCGGAAACTGGAGGGGAGGACTCATTTGTTAGCCTTGGCTTTACCCAACAGGTGGACCTGAATTTGGAGCCATCAAATGATGCAATTGTCAATGGCAAAAATCATACGGTACCCGTGACTGAACCTGTAAATCCTTGGCTACACAAAAAAAAGTCTGTGATGTGCTGTAGACCAAAGTGTTTGATTCTTTGAAAGGGTCAGCGTCACTTTGCGCTGATTCCATGTCCAGAATTGTCACCTACCTGACTAAAAATCAATGTTTTCTTTTCAAGAATGCAAGTCAATAGACGTATTCGACAAGGTTGTCAATACTCATTGTATGAGCTGTAGAAACTAGAGGACGACGTGAAGGAAGAAACAATGCAAGAAAAAAATCTCCATTAGTGGAGTTCTCACATGTACTCCAAGACCCATCGGCTAGGCTTCCACTAGAACCGCACATGGGCCACATGATTCCATTGCAATCGAAGGCGACTCCTCTATTTGGACCCATGTATCTCCTCAGTCTAGGAGATTGGCAAGAGGCCAAATGCCAAATGAAAGAGTACCTTGTAAAAGGCTGGATCAAGCCAAGTAGCTCGCCATACAGCGCGCCAATGTTTTTTACAGAAAAAGGACAATGGTTTACGCATGTACGCGGATGTAGCGGGAGGGCCGGTTCGGCCCTCCCTCCTCGCTGAAGCGAGGGGTGGTTGCGCACCACCCCTCGCGTCAGCGAGGGCTGGCCGGCAGCCAGCACTTCGCTGGCCGCCGGCCAGCTCGCTGCCGGCCGGCTGGACGGCCGGCGGCCGGCCAAGTGACCGGCCGGCCACCGGCCGGCCAGCCACCAGCCGCCGATCGCGGCCTCAGCCCGATCGGCGGCTGAGAGGCCACGAGGGCCTCGAGGGCGAGGCCTCGTGGCCTCGTGCCCTCGACCCCCCTCGCCCTCCTTGCAAACGAGCAAGAGAGGACGAGGGATAGGGGGAGCGAGGGTGAGGTGAATTCGCTGGCGCGAAATCGCCAGCGTGCCTCGCACGCGACGATTTCGCGCCAGAACGACAAAACATGAATCGAAGTTTGTTTACGACGAACTTCGACATAAAACGAACGAAATAACTTGTGCGAACACACGAGTTTGAGGTAAAAACCCCCGGTTTGGGTCCCAAAACCAGGGGTTTGGTTAAAAACGGAAATGGGCCTCCTGTGACTCGAAATATTCGAGTCTCCCTGCTCTGGGTCGTTGATGACGATTGCCCCTCAGTCTTGCGAAGGGGGTAAACCCCTGACGCGGACTGAGAACGCCATTCTGCGAACTCCGACGATGACTTCTGAGCAGGAGCTGGAGACTCAGCCCGTTACAGTGGTTCTCAGAGCGAGACGACCCTCGCGACCAAGGGTTCGACGGAAATGGCGGCTACGACATAGATAAAATGCCGCCAGCAGCTGCAAGCAGCAGCAGAAACGCAAGAAGGGACTACGGCATCAATACTTCACGGATTGAAGCGCCGTAAAGTGCGCTGCAGAGCTGGAAAAAATCCTACTTGTTGCAGCCACTTCCTTCCAGCCTCTTCACACTTCCAGGGGGCTTGGAGGATTCTTGTGGGGCGGGTTGGGGAGTTCCCACCTCTAAAACCACAAAATCCTCCTCATTTTCAAGGCTCCTTCGAACCTCCTTCACCCAAAAACTGGGACAGCGTCCCTCCCCAAGGTTAGGGACTCTCACGACCTGAGAGCACCCTAAAAAGAAGGAGGGTGACAACTTGGGGACTTTTGGCGGCTCCCCCAACGCCGCCGGCTCAAGGAGGACGCTGCCAAGGGGCGCAAGACGCGCAAAGAAGACTCAAGAGGAGGCCAAGGAAAACAAGAAGACAACAAGACAAGAAGAAAAGTAGTGTTTTGTTCTAGACCTTGTACTTGCTTATCTTCTTGCTCTTTGTCTTAGTTTTGTGAGCGGTACTCACAATTCTTGTTACTTCCTTGTATTTTGATTTTCTGTTTTCCTAGATCCTAGTTGCTACCAAGTGCCGTGAGTCACGGCCTAGGAGGACTAGCTTCTAAACCCACGACCTTGTGCCGACGTGGCGGCCTAGGAAAACAAAAAGATAAATTGAAATTGCCTCACCGATCGTGAGAGCAACGCCTTAGGAGGCGATTCCTCCTCGTTGTGGGGTGATCCTCACAACAACCTTCACGTGCTAGTTGCACGAGCGACGGGATGGCAAGTGCCG
Source organism: Penium margaritaceum (assembly GCA_023375785.1). Classification (NCBI taxonomy): domain Eukaryota; kingdom Viridiplantae; phylum Streptophyta; class Zygnematophyceae; order Desmidiales; family Peniaceae; genus Penium; species Penium margaritaceum. The sequence continues at coordinate 19,554 of SZWC01013085.1, forward strand.
GACCGTCTAAGACCAACAAGGGCAAGGTGGTGACGGCGTCACCACGAGCTCTCGGCGGACTCCAAGTTTTGGGAGCCGCCGCCGCGAGCACGGTTGCCAACCCAAAGGCAACCGTACCGCCAAGGGCAACCCTACCGCCTAAGGCAACCGACGCCAACTTCGGCGACACCGAGAAACGTGCGGAGGCCGCAAAGGTGCTCGACGAGCACGTCAACGCGCACATGGGCCACCCCCATGCGACGGACGACGCGATGGAGGAGGATCTTCCGGAGGAGGACCCCGTCAAAGAGCACGACGTCGACGATGGCGAAGGCGACGAGGATCACGACCATCGCCACCGTCGTGCGACGAACTCGAGCCGATTGCTCGAGAAGGACAAAGACGCTCGTCGCATCGCCTGAAGCTACCGACGGCAGCGAGACTGCCGTAAGCAGCAAGGGCGTTGAAAGCAGCCACACGGGAAGTTCCCGCGAGAACGAGCCGGACGACGTTGCCGCGAAGGCAATTTGCGATGACCGTCGTAGGCTCGCGGAGTTTGCTGCCGAGGCCGTAGGCCGACTCAAGATCACCACCGGTGGTGGAGATACGGCACCACTCGGAGGAATGGGGGCAGACCCTCCTTCCTACGATGTGGCCACAATGGGGCAAGGCAGCGCCCACTCCAGCGTCGTCGCCGACGACAGTCTCCTCCGAAAGGTGGGGCTCCTTGGAGGCGTGTACGCGAACCGTACCCTCGTGCAGTGGGTAAGGGTGCACGGACAACGCGAGGCCCTGGAGGCTATCGCCGATGCTCTGACAACATCAGAGCTCAAGTTCGCGTTCGCCAACCTGCTGGCCCACGTCGGGCAGAGCATCACGGACCTTGACCGTGATCGCCAGCTGCAGCGCCTCGCCGCCCATGAGGCAAGCCGCCGATGCAACGACCTCGACAAGGCGATGCAGAGCGTGACCCAGGTGCGGATGCAGCAGCAAGTGCAGCATGCCGCAGCTGCGGAGGCCACTGTCGGCGGCAGCGACGACTTGCCTACCTCGACGACTTCGGGGTCGGTCATGAACACGTCCTTCCTCCATAGTGTGGAGATCTTCCGGAAGGGCGTGAAGCTGACCGACTGGCTGAACCGCATGGAGCACGTCCTATGTGTCCACAAGGCGCCACTCAGTCAGTGGGGCGACCTTGCCACGACGCGGCTTGAAGACAAACTCTTCAAGTACGTGGTCAAGGAGTGGACTGCACAGCAGCCGCACCTCGAGTGGCAGCCCATGCCGTGGGAGGCCTTATGCACGATTATGTGCAAGAAGTGCACCCAACGTGAGGAGGCGCAGCGCGCCTTCCATAAGATCAAGGACTTCAGGCAGCTGGGCAGCTCGCTCGAATCCTACTTGAGCGAGTTCACCGCACTCGTGGAGGAAGCCGAAAGCTTCACCGAGGGTGATGGCACTAAGACGTTCAAGTACCCGGAGTGTATGCTGTTGGAGTACTTGCGTGATGGTCTCGCCAGCGAGAAGCTGAAGGACAAGGCCACCACGACAGCCACTGGCCAAGCTTGGACAAGCTGGAGTGCGTTGCGCGACTACATGAGCGAAGTGTACTCGGCGAACCCGAAGCACTACTCTGATGCACGGCCGAACGCGCGTGCACAGCAGGGTCGCGACATGGGCGTGGACGCTGCAGGGGCTGGTGGGTCAGCCGGACAGCGAGGCGGGGCCAAGGGCAAGCAGCCGACAAACCCTCCAGTCAAGAAGGCTGGTGGACACAAGGGTCCCAACCACAAGCGCAGCCGCGAGAATGACGAGCTGCAGGCGGCGCGTGAGCGTCGCAACGCAGCCTTCCGCGAAGGGCTGTGCCACAACTGCATGCAGCCGGGCCACTTTAGGGCTCAGTGCCCTGAGGCTGTTGGTGGACAAGAGGCCGCAGCGCTAGCTGTAGCAGCAGCACCTCGTGGGGATGGTGCAGGAGGAGGCCGCGGACAAGGCCGTGGACAGGGTCGCGGTCGCGGCAATGGGTCCGGCCGTGGTAACGGACAGGGCCGTGGGGCGGGTTTTCCCCACCCCTGAGTGACGTCAGTGGGGACCACTCAGGGGTAAAACTGGATCACGAGTGTGAGTTCATGTTTTCAGACGAGGATGTTAAACAATTTGAGTTTTTGACAAGTTCAAATTTCTCTGTTGTTTTCTCCCCTCTCATTGAACCTCATTCTACACTTGCTGACCGACATTGCCCACTAAATCTTGCATCACCAGACGAGATGCATGACCGAACCTGCTTAGTGGTGTCGACACCAACCACTGTGCAAGAGTTGTGTAACACAGTGATTGAAGCAAACGCCCTCAAAGCGATGAGTTCAATCACATTCGAAGTACCTTTAGTCGACGATTTCGACCCAGTGAAATTTAAACACTGGAAGGTGCTGGCCGAATTCACACGTGCCCACAAGATGTGGACTCGAGTGGGTGAATCATGGGAGTTACGATGCCCGTCGTACAGATTCTGTGTTTATCACAAGCTCGCCTTACCGTCGTCGAGTCTGTTCACTCGGAAGAGTGGAGGCAGCATGACGATGCAGTTCAAAGGACACCTAGCTTGTGCTCCCGTGAACGTACTTGCTGACACTGGAGGGGACGACTCTTTTGTCAGCCTTGGCTTTACTCGTCGGGTTGGCCTGAAGTACGAGCCATCAAATGGCACAGTTGTTGTCGGTGACAACCGTACAGTACCCGTGATCGGTACTTGTAAAGCAAAGATTTGTATTCAAGGGTACACACAGAGTGTCACGTTGAAGGTACTCAACCTTCTTGACCCGTTTGACGTGGTGCTAGGCAATCCCTGGCTCCGTGACAACAAGACTCTAATGTGTTTTGAATCAAAGTGTTTGATCCTCTGAAAAGGACAACGCCGCTTTACGTTGATTCCGAGTACGGAATTATCACCGACCCGACTCAAAGTCCATGCCAGCTTGTCTGCAATGCAGGTCAAGAGACGTATTCGACAAGGTTGTCGATACTTCTTGGCTCAGCTACAGAAAGTGGAGGACGACGTGACGGAAGACACGCCACAAGAGATCAGATCTCTATTGGCGGAGTTCTCGGATGTATTCCAAGACCCACCGGCTGGGCTTCCACCAGAAAGACACATGGGCCACACGATTCCGCTGCAACCGGAGGCGACTCCTCCGTTCAGACCCATGTATCGCCTTAGTCCAGCAGAAAGGCGAGAGGCCGAACGCCAAATCAAAGAGTACCTTGCAAAAGGATGGATCNGATTACCGGGCGTTGAACAAGCTGACGGTGAAAAATCGATTCCCCTTACCGCGGATTGAGGACCTTTTTGACCAACTCCAAGGCGCAAAAGTATTTTCGTCCTTGGAGTTTTCTCAAGGGTACCATCAAATCCGCATCACAGAAGATGATGTGCCCAAACCCGCGTTTCAAACGCACATGGGGCACTATCAGTTCCGAGTGTTATGCTTCGGGCTTACAAATGCCCCGACAACTTTCCAAGGAGAAATGAACCGAACGTTCGCCAAGCAACTCGGACAGTTTTTCTTGGTTTACCTGGATGACATCCTGGTTTTCTCCAAATCAATGGAAGAGCACATAAAACATCTGTGCAAAGTTCTCGCAATCCTTCGGGAACAGAAGTTCTATGCAAAAGTGAGCAAGTGCAAGTTTGCACAAGATGCGCTCGAGTACCTTGGACACATCGTCGGCAAGGACGGCATCCGCGTCGACCCACGAAAAGTCCAAGCCGTTGTGGACTGGCCACGCCCCGAAAATGTTGGGCAGATTCGGTCTTTCCTCGGCCTTGCAAACTACTTTCGACGGTTTATGCAAGGGTATTCGACCCTGGTAGCACCGCTAACCAGGCTCACGCGAAAAGACGTGCATTGCGAATGGACATCTGATTGCGAGAACGCTTTTCTCAAAGTCAAAGAGCTTCTCTCCACGGCGCCCGTCCTAGCTCTTCCGGATCCATCGCAACCGTGGGAGGTTCGATGTGATGCGTCGGTAGTTGGACTTGGAGCCGTCCTCATGCAGAACGGTCACCCAGTTGCGTATGAGAGCCGGAAGCTCATACACGCGGAAACGCGGTACACAACTGGGGATCAAGAGCTCCTTGCAGTAGTACACGCTTTCAAGATGTGGCGTTGCTACCTCGAGGGTGCTGAAGGGGGTGTGACGGTCGTGACCGACCATAATCCATTGGTGTTTTTCCAAACGCAACCGAACCTGCCAAGACAACAGGCGCGTTGGAGCGAATACCTGAGTCGATTCTCGTTCACATGGGAATATCGGCCAGGATGCATCAATGTGGCCGATCCACTAAGCCGACAACCTGTGGAAATTAAAGCAACCACCGAGGGCAGTGGGTGTTTTATGGCCATTGCAACAACATCCGTACAAACACTAGATCCCCCTGCACCTCTACGGCAACCACCACGAGAGATTATCCATTACAACGGTTTTGTAAACAGGATCCGGATGGGATACTGTGTGGATTCTTAGTTTCAAGACTCTCGAAATCTGGACAAGTACGGCTTGGTGGAGGCCGCAGGAATCTTCTGGCACGGAGAACAAGTTGTTGTGCCAAACTCGGGAGACCTTCGAGCAAAGGTTATCTCCCAGTTCCACGACCCGCCGGTCGCAGGTCACGTGGGACCCCGAAAGACCGGACAGGCACTCTCGGACCACTATTGGTGGCCAGGATGGAGTGTCGATGTCCGTAAGTATTGCAAGACATGCGACCCATGTCTTCGGAATAAGGCTAGTAACAAGAAGCCTGCTGGACTCCTCCAACAACTTCCCATTCCTAGGACTCCATGGGAGTGCGTCAGCATGGACTTCATTACTGGTCTTCCGGACACGGCCCGTGGCCATGATGCAATACTAGTGGTTGTGGATCTTTTGACGAAGATTACACACTTCATTCCTACAACCACTGACGTGAACGCAGAGGAGATTGCTCGTCTCTTCTTTGAGGGTGTCGTAAAGCACCACGGCTTGCCGTTGCGCATTATTTCCGATCGAGATCACAAATTTGCTAGTAAGTTATGGCAAAAGATGCACGAATACTTCGGCAGTGAATCGCAAATGTCGACAGCATTTCACCCTCAAACTGACGGACAAAGAGAGCGCATGAATCGCACTCTAGAGCAGATTCCCCGCATGTACGTGGACCCTGCCATGCATGATTGGGACGAATTCCTAGCACCGGCAGAGTTTGCGGTGAACAACTCGGTGAATGAGTCCACACAGTTCACACCATTCATGTTGAACAGTGGTCGGCATCCAGTGGTACCCTCTTCATTGGTGAAGAGTGGGAGTACAGGAGGGCAGGTTCCTTCCGCTCAAGCCTTTGCCGAGCGCATCGACTCCTTGTTACAGGAGGCGAAGGGTCACCTTCAAGCAGCTCGGCAGCGACAAAAGGCATATGCCGACAAAGGTCGCCGGGAGGTGTCGTTTGACATCGGTGACAAAGTGCTGCTNAGCACTAAAAACCTTCGGATGAAGTCGCCAGGGGCAAGAAAACTTCTACCGAAGTGGATTGGGCCGTTTCCCATTGTGGCACGCATCGGGCCAGTGGCATACCGATTGCTACTTCCGCCGAGTATGAAGATACATGACGTGTTTCATGTGAGCCTGCTGGCTCCGTACACGGCAGAAGGAACCATTCAGCCACCGCCTGCAGTCCTGGCTGCCGACGGCCCATACGAGGTCCTTCGCCTACTCCAGCACCGAGAGCGTACTCTTGGGTCGCGCGTTGTCAGGGAGTACCTCGTTCATTGGGCCGGTTGTGGACCTGAACATAATTCATGGGAGCCCGAATCTCGGTTGCCCACAGGGGTGGTCAACGAGTACTAGAGCGAGCTTGCAGCTCACACAGATCGACGCGTGGCAGGAGGTACCACCTGAACGCGGGAAAAGTGAACAACATTCCCACAAGGCAGCATTCATGGACAGCGACCATAGGAGGTTGGGGACGCCCAACATGGTTGTCGCGCGGACGCTCCAGCCTAAAGGGGGGAGGCCGCTAGCCGTGCTGACCTACAAGCTGCAGCTTAGGCCTAAGTACCATGCACGTGTTCATGTTTAGCTGGTGATTGAAATTATTAATTTTCTTTCACAATGTTGATGACTCACTGACTGACAATCCTACTTGTTGTTCATGAACCGGGACGGTTCATAACAACTGGGGAGGAATGTAGCGGGAGGGCCGGTTCGGCCCTCCCTCCTCGCTGAAGCGAGGGGTGGTTGCGCACCACCCCTCGCGTCAGCGAGGGCTGGCCGGCGGCCAGCACTTCGCTGGCCACCGGCCAGCTCGCTGCCGGCCGGCTGGACGGCCGGCGGCCGGCCAAGTGACCGGCCGGCCACCGGGCCACCAGCCACCAGCCGCCGATCGCGGCCTCAGCCCGATCGGCGGCTGAGAGGCCACGAGGGCCTTAAGGGCGAGGCCTCGTGGCCTCGTGCCCTCGCCCCCCCTCGCCCTCCTTGCAAACGAGCAAGAGAGGACGAGGGATAGGGGGAGCGAGGGTGAGGTTAAATTCGCTGGCGTGAAATTGCCAGCGTGCCTCGCACGCAACGATTTCGCGCCAGAACGACAAAATATGAATCGAAGTTCGTTTACGACGAACTTCGACATAAAACGAACGAAATAACTCGTGCGAACACACGAGTTCGAGGTAAAAACCCCCGGTTTGGGTCCCAAAACCAGGGGTTTGGTTAAAAACGGAAATGGGCCTCCGGAGACTCGAAATATTCGAGTCTCTCTGCTCTGGGTCGTTGATGACGATTGCTCCTCAGTCTTGCGAAGGGGGTAAACCCCTGACGTGGACTGAGAACGCCATTCTGCGAACTCCAACAATGACTTCAGAGCAGGAGCTGGAGGCTCAGCCCGTTACAGCGGATGATTGGGTAGTGAGCAAGCTGACGGTGAAAAACTGATTCCCCTTACTATGGATTGAGGACCTGTTCGAACAACTCCAAGGACCAAAAGTCTTTTCGTCCTTGGATTTTTCTGAAGGATACCATTAAATCCGCATTTTGGAAGATGATGCACCCAAAACATCGTTTCAAATGCACATTGCATCATCCTTGTGGAGACGCGGTATACAAGTGGGGATCAATAATTCTATACGTTGGTAGCCATTTTCAAGATTTCGCATTGCTACCTTGAGGGCACAGAAGGGAGTGTGACTTTTTTGACCGACCACACCTCATTGGTGTTTTTCTAAATGCAACCAAACTTGTCAAGATGACATTTGTGTTGGAGCAAAAACCTGAGGCTATTCTTGTTCATGTGGGAACATTGGCCAGGACACATCAACGTGGCCTATCCACTAAGCCGACGACCTGTGGAAAGAAAAGAAACCAGCAAGCCGACAGCCTGTGGAAATTGTCATGGCCTTTGTCACAGCTACGATGAAAACACCAGACCCCCATGCACCCCAAGAGATTATCTACTACAACGAATTTGTAAACACAATCCAAATAGGATACAATAGGATACTATGAGGATTCTTGGTTCCAAGACTCAAAAGATGGACACGTACAGATTGGTGGAGGCCGCAAGAATGTCTTGGTACAGAGAACAAGTTGTTGTGTCGAAGCCATTATTGTATCCGAGTTCTACAATCCACTGGTCTCAGGTCATGTGGGACCACGAAAGACTAGACAGACTCTCTTGGACCACCATTGGTGGCCAGAGTGGAGTGTCGATGTCCGTAAGTATTACATGACATGCATCCTATGTCTTTGGATTAAGGCTAGTGACAAAAAGCCTATTGGAATCCTCCAAAAGCTTCATATCCCTGGAACTCCGTGAGGAGTGTCTCGGTATGGACTTTATTAGGGGTCTTCAAGACATGGCCAATGGTCATGATGTAATACTAGTGGTTGTGGATGTTCTTACAAAGATGATACCCTTCATTCCCACAACCACAGATGTAAATGCAGAGGAGAACATTCGTCTCTTTTTCTAGGGTGTTGTAATGTACCACGGCTTACCATTGTACATTATCTCTGATTGATATAGAAACTTTTCTAGTAAGTTCTAGAAAACAATGTACAAGTACTGCGGTAGTGCGTTGTACATGTCGAGAATATTTCACCCTCAAACTGCCTGACAAACACCGTGCATAAATCACATTCTAGTATTGATGTATCACATGTACATGGACACAACTATGAATGACTGGGACGCATTCCTACCATGTGTAGAGTTTGTGGTGAATAACATTATCAACGAGCTTATGTATTTCACATCGTTTATGTTGAACAATGGTTGGCATCCTTTGGTTCCCTATTTATTGGTGAAGAGTTAGTTTATAGAAGTCCACATTCCTTCTGCTCAAGAATTTGTCGAGCGTATAGACTCCTTGTTATAGGAGGCCAAGGGACACCTTCAAGCTGCTTGGCAATGAAAAAAAATGCATCCCAACAAAAGTGTTGCTTAGAACTAAAACCTTTGGCTGAAGTCACCACTGGCAAGAACAATTCTACCAAACTGGACAGGGTCATTTTCCATTATTGCACACATGGGGCCATTGGCATACCGACTGCTGCTTCCGTCGACAATTAAGGTACATGACATGTTTCATGTGATTTCGTTGGCTTCATTGATAGCAAAAGGAACCGTTTATCCACCACCGATAGTTCTTGTCGCCGACGGCTAAAACAAGGTTCTTAGCCTACACTAGCACCGTGATCATATGCTCCGGTCATGCATTGTTAGGGAATACCTTATTCATTGGGCCAGATGCTGGCCTGAACATAACTCATTGGGGCCTGAATGTAGGTTGTCCACATGAGTGGTCAACAAGTATTGGAGTGTTGAAAATTTGCCCCTCTGCATGCCCAAGTGCAGCACCGAGAGGCACGTGCAAGCCGCTAGTAGTGTAGTTTGTTACTGAGGGACCGCCAAAATCCTGGCTTGGAGTCCGAAACTCAGTAGTACAGTTTGTTACTCAGGTTAGTCAAACTACAGGTCTGACTACAACTCCGCGAACAGGTTTTGAACCACATCAATCCCCATCACCAAACTCGATGATTTACTCATTGAAATAGACCCCAAAGATATAAGGGGTACTTCCACTATGTGTAGGGATGTCTGCACCTCCGGAATGGCGTTTTGATGGGTCATTAATGTGTGAGGGTGCCTTGGCGGGCGATGTGGTGTGCGCTGCCGACTAAGTGGTTTGGGATGTTGCGCTTCTACTGACATAGCAGGAGCTACGGTGATCCCAATCACGCACGAATTGGTTCCTTGAAGAGCTCATGACTAGCCCTACAAATCTTTAAGTCATGTCTATGGCCTAAAACTAATACAGAATTGTGTTTTTCCTTTGCAAAAGTGACTGTCTCACAACTCCCTTCCACTCCCAAAACCATAACGTGAGGCGATCAGAGAGCCAACGCTCACGCTCATGCTTAGACTCAGAACCGCACCAAAACAGAAAGCCATGGACACCAAGTGCAGACCCATTGGGGCCACGTTGGAACTGCCTCCACGTGAGGACCAGTTTCTGACAAAGGGTTATGGGCCCACCACAACCCTGACCACTCTACACATTGCTCACAACTTTCGCGGTGGACGGGATTGTCGTCGGGGATGACATTGCCATCAAACTCTGAGGTCCCGGAGTGGAAGACTGTGTGAATGGCGCAGAAGGAGACGCAGCCCATACAAATGAATACAGGTGGCCCTGGCTACGGGCTATGGAGGTGCACTTCGAGTTGCACTGCGCACATAAGGGGCTGCTAGATGTCATGAAGGGAACGGAAGTCCTTGACGAAGCGACGACGATGGAAGCGTAGAAGGAGGCCTTTGCAAAGAAGAACATAGAGGTGCTCATGCTGTTGGTGTCCTATATGACTGAGTTACAGTCGGGCTACTTCCAAGGCTACAAGCAAACAAACAAGGCTTGGCAAAGAATCTGTGCCATCCATTAGTCCAAGTCGCTGGCGAACAACATCTTCGAGATGAAGCGACCCCAGACAGTGAGAATCGAGGAGGGAGATGATTTCATCTCCTCAATGCAATAGATCAAGTCGCTCACCTCACAGTACAATGAAATGGGGTGGAAGATCGACACTCAACTGCAGGCGATAGCCCTCCTCATGGCCCTTCCTAATAGTCGAAGCCCTCTCATCTCCGTCTTGGGAGGATGGATAGAGGACAAGCTCACCTATGGTGTGGTAGCAGAGTACATTTGCAACGTTGCATAGCGACGGGACTACGGGGAGTGCTCGTCTTTCTCATCAACCCTTGTCACCAAAATGTGCAGTGGCGGAAGTGGGGGCAAGGGAGGTGGCAGACAAGAAGGTGGCAAGAAGGGTACCAAGAAGGGTACCAACAAGGGTGTATGCTGTAATTGTGGCAGGGAGAGCCACTCGGCCCGTAAGTGTACTGAGGAGGCAGAAGGCCGGTGGCAAGGATGCCAAAGGCAAGAAGGCACTCCTCAAAAACACTCAAAACTATTACCTCAAGGAGGCCAACCGGCGATGCCTTGACTCCAAAGCGGAGGAGCATACCAAGGTCAAGAAGGTCCGGATCATCAACTACACCAAGTCCAAAAAATCCATGGTGGTCATGAACGACAAGGTTCAACCAGGGGCTGGCCAAGGAGACGATGACATACATGTGGTGGTTGGTGGGAAGCGGGGCCAGAACATCATTAAGGACGTGCAGCACGTATCCAGCTTGGCTGACATTCTAAGTGCAAGCCGGTTGATGGACAAGGGATACGAGGTGCTCTTCAGGAGAAAGGGGGCCGTCGTGCAGAAGGACGGTAGCGGCGAGCCCGTGCTGGAGGCTAAGCACAAGGGAGGCCTCTACAGCGTGGAGACCAAGGTGATACCCTAGGCGACAGCTTCAGCAGACTTGTAGGAACGCACCGTCAACTTGGCCAAAGGAGGGGAGCTGATATGGAGCTCTGGTATTGATGACTGGGGCATTCCTCACCCGCAATTGTGAAGGAGATGGCAAAGTACGAGCTGGTACACGGCCTCATCATCGACGGTGCAGAAGAGGCGATGGATACAACAAAGCAAAAAAGTGTGAGCCTTGCATTTTGGGCAAGGCACGGTGCAAACCGTTCAACAAGAAAGTGAATTGCACCTTTCAAGATGACGTCAAAGACCTGCTGGCCTGCTGGAGGTCGTGCACAGCAACGTGTGTAGACCATTCAAGATGACGTCAAAGAGTGGTGTGCATTAACCCGTCACCTTCATTGATGCCTATAGCAGAAAACTCGATGTATACTACATGAATCGGAAAGGTGAGGTCCTGGACCGGCTGAAGGAGTATGTCGTCGCGGTGGAGAGGCAGACTAACTGGAAGGTTAGAGCGCTGCGCGGTGACAACGGCAGAGAGTAGGTGGGCTGTAGCGGGTGGATGAAGCATCAGGGAATAAAATGGAAAAAACAATGCCGTTTTCATCTGAGTCAAATGGCGTGGTGGAGCGGATGAACCAGACGCTGCTGAACATGGTATGGACCATGTTGGTGGATGCGGAATTGTCGCGAAGCTTCTGGGAGGAATTTGTGTGTACGGTGAGATACACCATCAACCTCACTCCTACAGTGGTGATGAAGGGGAAGAGCGACTGGAAGACACCGCAGGAGGTTGGGAGTAGGCACAAGCCAAGTGTGGCACACCTACAAGTGTTCGGGTGCAAGGTGCACGTAATGGTGTAGGCTGCACAGTGGCGCGACAGCAAGCTAGAGCCACGGGCAAAGTCGTATCTCTTCCTTGGCTATGAGAGCATGCATAAGGCATACCGATTCTACAACATGCGCAAGGAGGAGGTAATCCACAGCTGAGATGTTGAATTTGATGAGCAGCAGAGTTACATCAGCAACAACGACGTGGGTGTGGTGGACACTCCAAAGACTAGAGAGTGGTTCCAACTCCTTGACTACGAGAAGGAGCCAACGGACGCCGAAGTTGAAGATGTGGCATCAGAGCGCGACGGTACACCAGCGGTGGCAGCCAATGCGGGGGCCTCTGATGATAATCAAGCTGATGAGGCACCAAGTGTGCCAATGCACGCACTCTCGGCGGAGTCCTCATCGGGCATTAGTGGAAAATCCACTAGACACGCCGGCCGTTCAGGCGATGTTTTGCCTGAGAGGGAGAGATCCTCAGGGAGCCGTCCGGTCCATGATTCACCAGAGCGTACAGAGTCGGAGGGATCGTAGCAGAGCGATGATGCGCCACCAAAACTGTCGTGTCATAGCAGGAGGGAGCGGAAAGCGGGGTACCAATTTTACGCAAGCACCGGTCGATGGATTTGCATGACACAATGCATGCTGGCTGCATCAACGGAGTCAACTACCGTGCAAGAGGCGCTTGCACAGGAGTGCAAGGCCCAAAGGGGATGAATGGGATGCAACCATCAAATTGGAGCTGGCGTCCATCACAGACAATGACATGTGGGAGGTGGTTGACAGGCCAAAAGATGCCAAGGTCAACGACTCAAAGTGGCTCTTCAAGACCAATCTCACAAAGGAAGGTATGGTTGACAAATACAATGTGTTGCAGGTGGCAAAGGGATACGCACAGCGTAAGGGCAAGCACTACGATGAGACGTTCGCTCCCATCGCCAAGTTCAGAAGCATCTAGGCGATCCTTGCAGTGGCAGCCGCGAAGGACATGGAGCTCCACCAAATGGACGTAGAGACGGCCTTTCTCATCAACATCATAGAAAAAGAGATCGATGTGGAGGTGCCAGAGGGGGTGGAGGCGCTGGAGGGCAAGGTGTGCAAGCTACAGAAGTCCTTGTATGAGCTAAAGCAATTGCCCAGCTGTTGGTACCAATAGATGGACAGCTTCATGGCACAACTTGCCTTCAAGCGATGTGAGTCAGATCACAGCGTGTACGTACGGCAAGACAAACTCCATTAGATCGTTTTACTCTATGTGGACAACCTAATATTGTGCTCGACAGACATGCCAAGCCTACATCGGCTGAAAGAGGAGCTGAAAAGCACATTCTAGATGTTGGACATGGGGGAGCTAAAGTGTTACAGCTGGGTGAGCATCACGACGAACCGGAGGGTGCGCACGCTTGAGCTGGGCAGGCCAAATACGTGGCCAAGGTGTTGAAGTGGTACGGCATGGAGGACTGCAAACCAGTTGGAAGTCCGGTCTCCATGACCTGTGAACTAATTGCGGCGATGGCGTCGGAAAAACAAAGAAGAGCGGAAGGATATGGCAGGGGTGCCCTACCAATTGGCGGTAGGCAGCCTCATGTACGCCATGTTGGCCAATGGACCAGACTTGGCCTACCAGGTCAAGTGAGCATGTATGTGGCCAAGCCAGGGCCACTACACTGGTAGGCGGTCAAGCGCATCCTCCGCTACCTGCAGGCGACCCGGCATGCGTGCTTGAGGTTTGACAGCAAGGGGCAGGCAGATCCCTTCCGTCTAGTCTCCTATACGGATGCAAACTATGCTGGCGATGTGGACAAGCAGAATTCTACATCCGGCTACATGTTCCTCCTCACTGGTGCATCCGTCTCATGGTGCAACAGGAAGGAGGACTGCGTCACCACCTCCACAGTAGTAGCAGAGTACATCGCGCTAGCCGAGGCTGTCAAGAAGGCTTTGTGGCTCCGCAGGTTGTTGGGGGAGTTGGGCGTGTAGAAAGAGGAGCCCACGGTGGTGCAAGAGGACAACACCGGCTCCATCTCGCTGACCAACAACCCAACGCAACATAGGAGGACGAAGCACATCGATGTGCGTTATCACTACGCATGGGACATGGTTGAAAAGGGGTAGGTGGTGCAGCAGCATTGCAGCACGCACAACATGCTTGAACATTGCTTGACCAAAGCACAATCCGTGGAACGACATGCAATGAGCATGGCCAGGCTTGGGATGGCCAGCTATGATGGGCTGGAGGACACAGTGGAAGATGCGTGAGAGAAAACAGGAGCAACGGGCATGGCGGCTGCAAGGGGAAGAATGTTGAATGTTTTCCTCTGTGCATGCCCAAGTGCTGCGCCGGGAGGCGCAGGCGAGACGCCAGAGGATTTCTCCTAAAGTTGACGAGTCATTGAATCCGGTGGAAGTTGTTTCACTTTAAATTGACAAGTAACACGGAGGATATGGGCTTCAATGATTCGGGTGTGCACGGTGGCTCTGGGAGCCGGCCGCGGTTTGACTGCTGGTGAATAATTGATCGAAATGAGAAATAAAATTCCATCTGGGGATTTTGCTCCGGAAGGCTGCCCAGGCGTCCGGTGGATGATTCGCAGGATGTCAATAACGTAGTTTGTTACTGAGGGACTCAAGCTAAAATCGATGTCCGGTGGATGATTTTCCTGGCTCGAAGTCCAGAACTGAGTAGTACAGTTTGTTGCTTGGGGACTCGGTCAAAATTCTGACTGCAGGTCTGCGAACAGGTTTCGAACCACATCATTCCCCATCACCAAACTCAATGATCAACTCATCGAAACAGACCCCAAACGCTTGAGGGGAACTTCCACTATGTGTAGGGACGTGTGTGCCTCTGTAATGGCGTTTTGATGGGTCCTTGATGTGTGAGGGCGCCTTGGCGGGTGACGTGGTGTGCGTTGCCGACTGAGCGGCTGGTTTGGGATGCCGTGCTTTGGCTGATATAACGGGAGCTACGGTGATCCAATCATGCACAAATTGGTGCGTTGAAGAGCTCATGACTAGCCCTACAAAAGTTTAGATCATGTCCATGGCCTAAAACTAATGCACAATTGTGTTATTCCCTTTGTAAAAGTGACCTTCTCACAACTCCCTTCCACTCCCGGAAACATAGCATGAGGTGACCAGAAAGCTCACTCTTGGACTCAGAATCACACCAAAACAGAAAACCGTGGACACCGTTGGGGCCACGTTGGAACTGCCTCCACTCGGGGGATGGTTTCTGACATGGAGAAGGCTGACAGCTCACACGGATCGATGCGTGGCAGGGGGTACCACCTAAACGTGGAAGAATTCGACAACGTTCCCGTTGGACGACATTCATGGACTGTGACAATAGGAGTTTGGGTACACCTAACATGACTGACGCACGGACGCTCAACCTGAAGGGAGGAGGCCGCCAGCTGTGCTGACCAACAAGTTGCAACTTAGGTCCAAGTGTTGTGCAGGTGTTCATGTTTAGTTGGTGGTTGAAATCATTCGTTTTCTTTCACAATGTTCACGAGTCACTTTTGGGCACTCTCACTNTAAGTCCAACATGCTATCCATTGCGCTACACTTCTGGTGTCTCGCTTGGACTTGCACCACGAACAAGGTCTGGGGGACTTACTCCAAGGGAGCAGTGCATGCCCAACCTGTCCGTCAAGCCATAGCAGTGGCCATGGGGCATAGAAGAACAACAGGAGGACTGCGTCACCACCTCCACAGTAGTAGCAGAGTACATCGCGCTAGCCGAGGCTTTCAAGAAGGCTTTGTGGCTCCGCAGGTTGTTGGGGGAGTTGGGCGTGTAGAAAGAGGAGCCCACAGTGGTGCAAGAGGACAACACCGGCTCCATCTCGCTGACCAACAACCCAACGCAACATAGGAGGACAAAGCACATTGATGTGCGTTATCACTACGCATGGGACATGGTTGAAAAGGGGTAGGTGGTGCAGCAGCATTGCAGCACGCACAACATGCTTGAACATTGCTTGACCAAAGCACAATCCGTGGAACGACATGCAATGAGCATGGCCAGGCTTGGGATGGCCAGCTATGATGGGCTGGAGGACACAGTGGAAGATGCGTGAGAGAAAACAGGAGCAACGGGCATGGCGGCTGCAAGGGGAAGAATGTTGAATATTTTCCTCTGTGCATGCCCAAGTGCTGCGCCGGGAGGCGCAGGCGAGACGCCAGAGGATTTCTCCTAAAGTTGACGAGTCATTGAATCCGGTGGAAGTTGTTTCACTTTAATTTGACAAGTAACACGGAGGATAT
The DNA here is from genome assembly GCA_023375785.1 of Penium margaritaceum. NCBI lineage: Eukaryota > Viridiplantae > Streptophyta > Zygnematophyceae > Desmidiales > Peniaceae > Penium > Penium margaritaceum. The sequence continues at coordinate 35,484 of SZWC01013085.1, forward strand.
GGGCTTCAATGATTCGGGTGTGCACGGTGGCTCTGGGAGCCGGCCGCGGTTCGACTGCTGGTGAATAATTGATCGAAATGAGAAATAAAATTCCATCTGGGGATTTTGCTCCAGAAGGCTGCCCAGGCGTCCGGTGGATGATTCGCAGGATGTCAATAGTGTAGTTTGTTACTGAGGGACTCAAGCTAAAATCGATGTCCGATGGATGATTTTCCTGGCTCGAAGTCCAGAACTGAGTAGTACAGTTTGTTACTTGGGGACTCGGTCAAAATTCTGACTGCAGGTCTGCGAACAGGTTTCGAACCACATCATTCCCCATCACCAAACTCAATGATCAACTCATCGAAACAGACCCCAAACGCTTGAGGGGAACTTCCACTATGTGTAGGGACGTGTGTGCCTCTGTAATGGCGTTTTGAAGGGTCCTTGATGTGTGAGGGCGCCTTGGCGGGTGACGTGGTGTGCGTTGCCGACTGAGCGGCTGGTTTGGGATGCCGTGCTTTGGCTGATATAATGGGAGCTACGGTGATCCAATCATGCACAAATTGGTGCGTTGAAGAGCTCATGACTAGCCCTACAAAAGTTTAGATCATGTCCATGGCCTAAAACTAATGCACAATTGTGTTATTCCCTTTGTAAAAGTGACCTTCTCATAACTCCCTTCCACTCCTGGAAACATAGCGTGAGGTGACTAGAAAGCTCACGCTTGGACTCAGAATCACACCAAAACAGAAAACCGTGGACACCGTTGGGGCCACATTGGAACTGCCTCCACTCGGGGGATGGTTTCTGACATGGAGAAGGCTGACAGCTCACACGGATCGATGCGTGGCAGGGGGTACCACCTAAACGTGGAAGAATTCGACAACGTTTCCGTTGGACGACATTCATGGACTGTGACAATAGGAGTTTGGGTACACCTAACATGACTGACGCACGGACGCTCAACCTGAAGGGAGGAGGCCGCCAGCTGTGCTGACCAACAAGTTGCAACTTAGGTCCAAGTGTTGTGCAGGTGTTCATGTTTAGCTGGTGGTTGAAATCATTCGTTTTCTTTCACAATGTTCACGAGTCACTTTTGGGCACTCTCACTTTTTGGTCATGAAGTAGGATGATTCATAACAAGTGGGGAGGAATGTAGCAGGAGGGCCGGTTTGGCCCTCCCACCTCATGCTAGCAAGGGGGTGGCTTGTAGTCACCCCTATCTATTTGCAAGGGCTGGTCGGTGGCCAGCCGCCTGCTGGCTACCGGCTGGCCGGCGGCCGGCCGGCTAGATGGCCGGCGGCAGGTCAGGTGATCGGCTGGCNGAGGGCCTCAAGGGCAAGGCTTGTGGCCTCGTGCCCTCAACCTTGCTCATCCTCCTTGCTCATGCGAGTGAGCAAGAACAAGGGATTGGCGGAGCAAGTGAGAGGAGGGGCGTGTGAGAAAAGTTGACGTGAAATTGCCAATCGTGCATTGCACGCGACGATTTCATGTTGAAGCGTCAAAAACAAAACTTGATTTTGTTTAGGTCAAACTACAAGTTTTGAAACCGGAAAACTTGTGCAAAATTATGAGTTTGGGATAACACTCCCCTTGTTTTGGACTTAGATCAAGGAGATGAGGTAAAAATTGAAATGGGCCTCCAGAGATTTGAATTCTTCAATTCTCTGTACACGGGTCATTGATGACGATTGGCCGAAGAGTAATGCAGAGGGGAAAACCCTTGGAGCAAGCTTTGGATGCCATTCTGCAAACTCCGATGTTGACCTCATTACAGGGAATCAAGACAAGACACCTTACAAAAACCGGACAGTGACCACCAAAAGAAAAAAAGGTTGAGTGTAAGCAACTCCTTACCACGATTGGATCAAAACACGTGTAGCTTACGCTGACAGGTACGCTCTACTTGGACAAGCCAAGACTCGATCGTGGGACAAACATCACTCTTCAGATGGAGGAGAAATATGAATAGTCGTTAGTCAGGTGGAGGACATAACCACCGCCACCTAGGAACTCGACTGTGAATGGTCCCATGACATCATCATGGACAAGCGGGAGAGGCTCATGTGTTGCGATGTGGTCATAGGAAAGGGAAAATGATGCATTTTCCCTTGTATACAATCTCTGCAATATGTGATGCAAGGAGCAGGGAAAGTGGTAGAATCCAAACCAGCGGTAGGATGATGACAAAACAAGCTATGAATGGCATCGGTGCTCACATGGTATAGGCAACGATGAAGCAAGCGTGTATGCTCAACAGAAAGTGAAGGGGTGAGATGGACGTGAGCAACGTCAGTGGTGGACAGGCTAGGTGCAAACAGAGGTATATGATACCACTTGTCACAATGATGGCCACGGAGCACAACACATCAAGACGACTGCAAGGAAATTGTACCAATGCCACACGACACGACAAATTCCATATCCTGATCGTCGAGGGTAGTGACCGACAGCAGGCTCACCTTGAGCGCAGGCACATACAACACATCAGGCAGGAACACGTCACTAGAGGGACCAACGAACTGCATGCCACCAATACCCTGGACAGGTAACATCCGTCGTGAACAATTACAGACAATGGGAACATCCCCGACAGGCCCCAACGACACAAACACATCACATGACGACGTCATGTGATTAGTAGCTTCAAAATGAACAATCCAGAAACCGTGAGATACCTGAGTAGGGAACAAGACATTACATGTAGCGACAAGACCTGAAGTGGCAACAGAAGGCAGGGCATGACCTAAAAAATGGGCAAACAAATGGGGACATGCAGCATGCCACCAATCCTCAATCCATGCATCACCCACACCCAGATCTCCCTAGGACGCTTTCTGAAGGGATCCAATTTACGCACACTGGTGACCAGAGGAGCCAACCGCCAAACTCACAACACAGGAGACATCATGTAGTCGCAGCTGAGAAGGCACTAAATGAGAGGCTGAGGAAGACTGGATAGCCAGCTGGTAGGAGCTGAGGAAGGCTGGTGAAGCAGGCGGGATGACAGATTGAGCCGACACATGCAACCATGAAGGAGGGGTGTAGCGTGCCGAAGGTAGTTCGTAGAAAGATGGAGCCCAGTAGGGTGGTGACCATGTTGTTCGGGGTGCTAGAACCACATGCGATGCTGTGACGTCGAGGAGATGAAGAATGAAACAGGATCCCATTGTGCTCCAAGCACAAATTGAATAGATGTCGGGTCTCCCAAGATACCCGGACATAACTTTGAGTACATGGGTCACGACCAAAAGGGTAACAATGGGAGGAGAGTAGGACAAGCAATTGGAGAGAAAACATAAGCAATTCCAACAACGCCCGGGAGAGGTCCCAAACGTATCAGAGTTTCAACCAGCAAAAACAGAGAATCTCCCGAGGTGCTGACACAAGTCCCCAAGTTTCCAGGTCTCAACCAATGTCGAGAAAATGGAAGCAAGAAGAAAAATGTGAAGTTAAGAAGTAAGAACAACACTTGAAAGGAAGTAACATTGAAGTGCTGTAGAGGATGGTAGCCGAGGTAGCGGATCCAGGCTCACCCCAGGTGTGGATAATTGGCTTTCCCTCCCTTTTTTTTCTTCCTTTTTTTGGGTTGTCTTGAGGTCAGGCTCGGGCTTTGTCGGTGGAAGGACTTGACAGTTGGTAAACTCATCGAGTGACAAGCTTGTCGGTTGACGAGCTCCTTGAATGACGAGCTCCCCAGATGACTTTTCGTTGGTTCTAGCAATGCAGGAAGCTGCGAGGTAACTTCCCATGAGTTGAGAAGGAGTTGCTCTAGCCGCTAGTGCAGCTGCAGTGCATGGGCAAGGCTGCTGGCATGCATCACTGCCACTGTCACCGCTTGCCAAAACCACTGCTACAACAGTGCTGATGCCATAGTTGTTGTTGCTACTACTGCTTTGCACCAAGTAATCATGCTACTATTGTGATTTCTGCGAGCAGGAGCAGCTACTGCTATTTTGTTTTCTGCTGTAGCTGCGTGTTGCGAGCACTACTGCTACAATCTGTGACTTCCACTGCTGCTGCTGCATTGGTGCAAGCTACAATTATGACTGCTAATGCCGATCGCAGCTACGATTGCTGCTAATGTTGCAGCTGCCGCGGAAGGCAGCCACAGGAGATGCTCCTGCTACCAGATCGGCAGGTCTGCGGCTACTGGTACTGCGGCAGCTGCCGCCAGAGCAGCTGAATGTGGCCATTGCTGCTGCTGCCGGATGCGGCAGATCTGTAGCGGCAGCTTCAGTAGCTGCCAAGGGTTGTTGTTGCTTTTAGATTCTGTTGCAGTTGCAACCGCTGCTGATGCTGCGGCTGCTATGGCGGCTTAAAACACTGCCACTTAGTTGCGTTGCTGCCAAGATGGCAGTCCTGACAAAGGAGGATGGCAAGAAACTCTGGCAGTGTTTGCCCTCCCGCTCTACCAGATAACTTCGTGTTGTCAGCCCTTAGCTCAGGGTCGTCGCGTTGCCAGGATATGTGTCTCCCACCCAGCCAGCCCAATCCCGCCCCAGAGTCTCTGCTACAACCATTGGTGCTATATGGTGCAATACATCACTATGGTCTCTCTATTACTCTGATACAAGGAGGGAATGGAGAAACCCCCAAACCAACATTCAATTGAGAGGGTATGTTGCATAGAATACAACGGAATGGAAGGTGCTTCAAAAGGTGGAGAGACGGTGAAAAGACACTTGAAAGCATACAATTAAGAGTTATGGAATGAAAGAAGTGAGGGATACCTATCCCCAAGCAAAGAGTGCATCTACGCACAGCTTCCACCAAGCCAGTGAGAAAACTCATCCAGTTGTGTACGACAGACCTACCAACTCACAAACAGGAAGCAAAACGAACATGTGAGCCGTACAATGTGCTCGATTGTCTGAATGACATTCCGAAAGACGCACTAGATGCAACGAAAAACCATCGACAGTGAAGTGAAAGGGCAAGATTGAAAGTGGCGGTGTAGCTTTCAACGACTAAAGTATGCCTGCAAGTGAGTGCTGTATGGTCTAAAGGTCTTTCTAGGGAGACCCAAAAAGTCTCATAAGCTCCAATAGCAAGACACCGTCCAGTCCGCTGGCTGGACGGTGTTGCCACGTCAATGGCAGGATGGCTAGGAAGCTTCCTAGTACTTTCTCATGATACCAGGATAGCGAGACCTTCCTCTCTAAGCCGCATCCAAGAGATCGGCACCGGCAGCAAGGGGAGTCACCGCAGAAGCCTTATCTTGGAACCCGTCGCAGGAGACGTCAGCAGTAGAGTTGTCATTCCAACATCAAGAGGAGTGGCGTTACCAAGCAATCGCTAGAGTGGGCGGCAACACCAGCAGTGGCGATTTTAGTTACCACCACCACCGTAGTAGCAACAGAAGCCACACCTAGTAGCAATGGCATTGCCAGGTAGAAGTAGCAGCTTGTCTGGCTGTGACTTGAGACACAACAAGAGAAAGAAAGGGAGAAACCGCTCGCAGCAACAGCTTGTGACGGCGGTTGCAAGCCGTGACAGAGTGTAGCAATAGTAGCAGCATGCAACAACAGTGGCAGCAGCAGCCGCGAGTAGCAACAGGAGCATCGCGGCAGTAGTAGAGGCAACAGCATCGTATTAGTGGCATTGCAGCTACAATGGTGAGGGAAGCAACAGTAGCAGTTGTAGCAGCATTGCAGTAGCGGCGGCGGCTGTAGCAACATGATAGGAGTAGCACCTTCTATTGGAGCAACAATGTTGTGGTAGCAGTAGCCGCGGATGTTGCCTTCTACTATGCAGAAGCTACGGAGCTCTATTGTGAAACTACTACAAAGCTACACAGCAATGCAGCGGATGCATAGCACTCGCGTAGTCGCGAGCAGAGGGTGACGATGTCACCCGTCCTCCTTATTCATGTGGAATCGGTGTGAGTTAAAAGGAGGGGGACGTCTTCGCTAACGTAACATACGCTAGCATTTAATCACCGGCGTACTTTCTGCTAACGTTATCAGCAGCTGTGCTGACGTGAGCATTTCTTAGATCAAAACTTCATTTTGTGCTAGAGTTTCATATCCTTGAGAAACGTAATTGGTTTCTTTTTCTGAAAACTTTCATGTTCAGACCCATACTGAGCGGCCCCACGGTGTTAATCTGTGATAGAGGCAAGGACCTGGCAGACCCCTCTTCTTCCTCCTACTCGGGCGTCATGAACCCACGGGCGCAGTCACTCATGAATGATAAGCTTTGTTGGGCACAAGATGGGATGCGCCACCAGTATCTATCTCAGTCCGATGCACAGTAGGAGATTGAGGACATGCTGAGGAAATGTTCAGGAGCCTTACAGAAGACTTCAAGAAGATTTTTTGGAGCTGCATCATCTCATTGACAGTTTACTTCTCCTATCCCAGTACCATCTCGCAGTCAGTAGCAGCCACGGTGTTCAACGACATTCACTGTTGGTGGTTTTTCTCTCACTGGTGGTCTCTTTATACCTCGCATACCATCTCTTGAGCTGAAGGTCGCCATCCCCACAAAGTGGTAACTAAAAGACTTAGAGACACATCCACCTTGCTACGAGAGTGACAACGGCTTTGAGTGCTATGAGACCATTTTTCAATTGTGGACCGACTCTGAGGGTTTTTGGCCCTACTACCACAACCAGTACCAGACACGTGTCGCTCACCAGGTCCAGACAGCAGCAACAGTGATGTGCGTTCTTCTCTATGCCATGTCACGGGAGACTGTGGTCAACTTCCGCCCCTTCCTTGGCGAGCCCGGAACCGGGACTGAAACAGACCCACGCCAGGGCTGGGATTTTGCCGTGACACTTCTTGCTGCGTAGACCCACGTCCTGAGGACGGCTCACATGCGTGAGTTCCACTCCCACCGTTGACGTCCCACATGACTCGCGGTTGACTACTGGAGGCGCACCATGCGCCTTTATGCACACCTTGGGATTGGTGGTAGGACGCAACAGTAGATCCTTGATACCATTATGATGGGAACAAATATGGACCAGGTCAACCTCTTCAAGGGCTTTAACCGAGTGGCCCTCTTCGAGTTGCCAGATTCACTACAGCTACTTCCTTGGGCTCACTACTACTTTCTTGAAGCGGCATGAGCTCAAGAGGCTACTGTCAACCCATCTGTAGAGTCCGTTTGTTACAACAGTGATCGCGATTCCTGTTGCAACTTTGACCTAGTTCACGAGCCCCACCTAGAGCGCTTCCTCCTCATTACCCTCTATCCCAAGTATCCAGACTCAGAGCATTCCAACAAGAGTACAAGGGAAGAAGGAAAATCAGAAACATAGCAAGAAGCATCAGTTTTGGCAGCAGCAGCACCACACAACGAGTGGTAATACTGGACGCTCTATCCATTTCTTTAGCTATGGGAGTACTTACCACTACGAAGTGCCTGTAGTCCCTGGACTAAAACAGGATCATGCACGGCATCCAGGTTGCATACACACAGCTGCGGTGTCTTCCGACGATGCATATGCACGTCACATCGACAACGGAAAACGATGTAACTTTCCCCGGTGGAAACAGTGATCAGGAACCCCGGGATTACACGATTGCCGAGCTTTGCCAGCTGATAGTACTATGTATCCAGGGAGGTGTGAGTGTGTGTTCACAGCCGGTTGGTCCACATACAGCTTGTTCTGTTGTGTTCGTTGTCTGTGATAATGCCTGTAGAGGAGCTGAGTTGGCTTGTGAAAATGGTGGACCTGATAGCAATGACTGGTCAGTCATTACCTGTCCAAGGTTTCGAGGTTGTGTGCTTTGATGGTTCGTCTGACCCCTTATACATTGGCAATGTGCTGTTTGTCCCTGCTCTTGAGCTCAACCTGCCCTCTATTCATGCTTGCACCATGATGGGTCTCTCTGTTGAGCACTCTGCTGAATCTGCCACTGTGACTTCCCTCAACACTTGTGAAATTGTTCTTCATGCCTCAGTTGTCAATGACCCAGATTGTGTGTCTCCTGGTACTTCCTCTGCCTCCTCTCCTTCCTCCACATCTGTATGTGTGTTTGTCACAAGTGTTTTCCCTCCTGAACACCAATGCTTGCTGCATTGCTCCCTTTACCATGTGGAATCGGTCTCTGTGTCCAAAATAATTCCTCCTCAGCTATCCCTCGATCTTGAGTTGGATCCCTTCAAGAAGCCATCGAAGGCCAATTGTTTCTTCTGCTCTCAGGTTCAGATGCATCAAAGCACATATCCTTTATCCACTTCTCGGGCTTTGTGTCCGCTCGATTGGGTTCACTCGGATCTTCTCGGGCCCCTCCCTGTCGATGAGAATCCTGCTACAAAGCCATAGCAACAAACGGCTCTCAAAACAATGGACCCTAGGCCACGCAAGGTCCAAAACTCCATGGGGGTCAACTAAAAAAAGTTACAAGTATTGTAGTAACAAGTTAGACTAGTCCTAGGGTGAGGTCGCAAGTCGACCTGGCCAAGATGGCGATGCAAGAGCTGGGCATCAACAGGAGTAAGAGAAGGCGCGACGTGAGCAAAAGACAAGCCAACAGTGGGTGCAGAGGGTGCATGAAAAGGGACACGATACAGCTTGTCGCACTTAACCCCTCGCAAGACAACGCGACCAGAGGGACGAAGACGGACAGTGCCGATTCCCTGACTGGCGGAGAAATCCATGCCCTGATCGTCGAGGGACGTCACCGACAGCAGGCTGAGTTCTAATGAGGGCACGAACAAAACGTCAAGCAAAAACAGCACGCCTTTGGGACCGAAAAAACTGACAACGCCAATGCCCTGGATGGGAAACAACTGGCCAGAACCAGCGCGCACAAAGCGAACAGAGCCAACAGGACCCAACGAGACAAAGGCGGACCGAACAGAGGTCATGTGATGGGTGGCTCCTGAGTCGACGACCCAGAACCCGCCGGAGACACGGACATGGAGAAGGACGCCACAAGTGGCAACATTGACGACAGAGGGCGGGGATGAGGCACAGCCAGCAAGACAACGAGGGGGAACGACAGACTGCCAGTGCTTGACCCACGGAACAGACGCGGACAGCAACCCAAGGACGCGATCGGGGGTGTCCCCACAGAGAACAGCGTCAGTCTGACAGACAAGAACTCTGGCCAAAAAAGATACACTCTCACCTCTCTGATCGTGAAGGTGAAGACGCTGGAGGAGAGACTGCTCCAACTGGCGATCCCCATCCACAAAGGACGCAGACGATGGAGCAGGCGCGCTAGAGGGAGACGCGAACCACGGAGGAGGGGCGTAGGGCGAGGAAGGTGGGCCCGCGAAGGTAGGCGCTCCATAGGGCGGCGGCCAGCCCCAAGGATAGAGGGCGGGCGGGTGGACACCGGCGACAGCAGCGGCGGAGTAGGCCTGAGCTGGAGAAGAACCAGCATATGAAGGAGAGCTGGAGCTAGAAGAAGAAGAGGATCCGCTGGAAGAAGAAGAGGACCCGCTGGAAGAAGAAGAGGACCCGCTGGTGTGCGTCCAATGAGTACGCATGGCTCGTGCGAGGCGGACGTCCTCAGGGGACGCATGGTATTTGCGGGCGAAGTGCTCAGAGGAGCCGCAGTTCAAGCACACCACATCACCTGGAACACGAGGTGGCATAGTAGCTTTTCCCTTCCTCTTGCCTTGCCCACGACCTCGTCCACATCCACGGCCCTGGGAGGCAAGAGCCGTAGCCGTAGAGGTAGCAGAGGAAGAAGAAGAGGATGGAGATGAGGGGGATGGAGCAGCAGAGGAAGGAGTGGAGGTGGCAGCGGAGACGACAGCCATCCCCACGACTGTAGTGCGATGAAGGTGCTTGTTTTGGAGGCTCGTCCACCAGGCGGCAAGCCGCTCAGCGGCAAAGTCCCAGAGGGCACCAACGCCAGGAGGGGACTTGGGTGGAACGGGCTAGGAGGCAAGACGCTGCAGCTCGTCAGCTTTGACATCACGAAGAAGGTCCGACGGCTCGAGGATCAGCTCATTGACCATGGTGTGCACCGCTGACAGCTGACCAGGTGCAGCCTCGCCAAGCTCACGAAGCAGCTTGAGCCCGCGTGCCCAATAGGCGTCGGCCGATATGTCAGTAGGCATTAAGAGCGTGTTGAACTGAAGGATGAGGGCACTCTGAGCTGCCTGACCGGTGACTGTCTAGCGTCGACGAAGCATGGTGCATGTACCGACCGGGTCAGCTAGATGCTGAACCGTGGGATCAGCATTGTATGTGCCAACATCGTCGACGAGTGCCCCAGCTGCAAGAGCAATGAGGGCGCGGAAAGCGCGAGCAGATTCGGTAGAGACGGGGGTGAAGGAAGGTGTAGCAGGGAAATAGTACTCCCACAGACGTTCTCCCTGAACCCACACACTAAAGCGGGTCTCCCAAGAAGAGAAGGCAAGGCCAATGGAAAGACAAGGAGGCTGGGAGAAGAATTCATGCTAGTGGGAGACTACAGCAGGAGTGACAGCAGGGTTTGTAGCGGCATAATTTGTACCAGGCGGGGTGGAAGAGACACCGGCACCGGTGCCAGCAGAGGAGCCAGCTAGCAGGACGGAGGTAGTAGGCAGCCGCTTGAGCACAATTGCAGCTACCTCATCTGCAAAGGCGGCGCGATTGTCATTGGCGACTTTAAGGCGCTCTTCAACCTCACGCTTAGCCTTGCGAGCGAGGGTCAGCTGACGCTGAAGGTCTGCTATGACTGACCCGTCGTCACCAGGCATGGTGACGACTGATGGGCCCTGCCGAGAAAATTTTGGCAGAGTTTCCCCCATCCTAGTGGATGTGGGAAAACAGGGAATGCCTTAGGCACGTTGACTATGTGCTGCAAGACAGCCCAATCTAAGTCACACACACAAGCTACCTCACAGGAGAGAGACAGAGGGCAAGAAAGGGAGATGCAGACCAGGAGACCTCACCAGGTGTGTGAGGGGTTGCGTAGAAGAGCAAGGATAGGTGGGACAATGGATGCAACTGCAGTGGAGAGCACTGAGACGCAAGACGCAACTGGCATAACCAGTGCCAGGACACCTGTGGTGAAGGCGGCGCCAACGGTAGGAAGTATCGCCACTGCACTAACGACTGTTGTGACGAGGGTGGTGATGTCAGAGGGTGCAGATGCGTAAGCCGTAATGGTGACGGCCGTGGAGGTGCGGATGGCCGAAACTGCGGAGGACACAGTAGAGGCTGCAGATGACGTTGCAGAAGCCATAGCTAATGCGGCTACCGCCAGCTATGTCCCAATGTTTGCAGCTGCTACAGCCACTGGTCCAGCTACAACGGCCGCCTCAGTGTAGGACTCAGCGGCACGACCAGCAGATGTTGATGCAGAGGCGCATGCTGCTCGAGCTGTGGCGGCAAAGGTGGCAGCAGCTGCAGTTGCCGCGTCTATCACGGCGGAAGCGGTCCTCGTAAAGTTGCAAGCAAACTCTACTGAGCAGCGCCGTTGTGCGGCTGCTCAACCCCCCCAGAGCCACCAAAGGAAGGAGGGCTTACCGGGCTTTGTCGTGTAGTCAGCGGAGATGGCGGAGGCTGACACGCCAGTCTCTCCTTCTGGTGCTCGCTGCGCGATGCCGCACCCGGCACGTCCTGGGAAGCCAGCTTGACGTGCACCACCGCGGTGGTGCATGCGAGGTAACCTTCACCACTGCTGCTGAGAGGGTGCTGCTGCGCAACCGCCAACACCGCTACAGCGTGCGTGTTGCTGCTGTCGCAGGGCTGCTTGTGGTGGGGGCAACCGACTGTTGCGGTTGACGATGCCGCTGTTGCTATATGCAGAACTGCTGCCACCACCATCGCTGCGTTGGGCGCGTTCATGCAGTCACAGGGCTGCTCGCGGCTGTGGCTATCGGCTGCTGCGGAGATGCACAGCACTGCAACTGTTGCTGCAGTTGACAATGCTGCTATAAGGTGCCGATGTTGCTGCTGTTATGCAAAGTAATAGGGCACGGTAGGATGCGTGCTTCTGCTACTACAATGCTGCCGTTCAGGTCGTCAGGTGAGAGCGAATGTGGAGTCTGCTGCAGCCTGACCCTATGGAAGTAGGGATGCAGAGGTGCAGCCCGCGGGTGGAACTCCGCCAAGCACGGCGGTCCACCTTGCGTGGGCAGCACTCCGCCAAGCACAGTGGTCTAGCTGGAATGGGTGGCACTCCGCCAAACACGGCGGTCTAGCCCTCAGTGGGTGGCACTCCGCCAAGCACGGCTGTCCACCTTGCGTGGGTGGCACTCCGCCAAGTGCGGCGGTCCACCTTGCGTGGGTGGCACTCCGCCACGCATGGCGGTCCACTGCGCAATTCTCCGTGGGGTCCTCCGCAGATGCGAGGATCCCCCTCACTGTTGCCCAGAGGGGAGACTTGGACAGCACGCTGGAGTGGGGCAGGGGTGCGGCTGCGAGAGGGCCGGTGTTCGGCGGCGAGAGGGCCTGCTGTGAAGGTGTCCCAGAATCGAGGGGTGGCGTTTCAAAGCACCGTCCGTCTTCCACGCTGCTCTGATATCAGTAGGCTACTGTGCCGGACAAGCAAGCAACAGTTGACCTAGTGCAAGGACGACACCGTGCAAGGGTTGGCAGAAGCCGTGGGCAGTTTGCGTGAAATTTGGAATGACGGAACACAGAACCACGAGGCACGCAAGACGAGGTGATAGCCGTCAGGTGGGGAGGAGGCCAGCGAGCGAGCAGCGAGCTCGATCTCGCTCGCCAAACTCCAAGTTAGGTGACCCGAACCAAACTACCCACTGTGAAATTGCAACGAGCAAACTAGGTCACTGAAGAGAAAAACCTGCTGAAGAACAGGCCAGAGTGTGAACTCGATGTAACTGTGCGTGCACGCATGCACGCCAGGCAGAGGCATGTGAGACTTGTGCAGATGCCTAGCTATAAGGCTCGCCGTGTAGTCATGCCACCACGACGTAGCAGCCAATAGGGGTTGCCTCTCTCCAGTTAGTCACCTACAGCCGTGAGGTGAGTGTGCAACGAGGCCAGAGGTCACTATGTGGTACTCACACAAAACCAACACGAATTAACTAATCATGGAATGACAAGTAACAACTTAGCGAGGTGTAAGGCTTGGAAAACGAGATGAGATCGAGACCTCAATCTCGATCTCAAAATTTGAGAAAAAAAACATATTGTCTCGATGTCGTTCATGCCAGTATGTCCCCTATATCGCTCTCATTTCGTTTTGCAAATGAGAATCTTGAAATTTCGACCCAAGGTTCTCGAAATCTTGAAAGTTATTAAAGTACAAATGAGTGCCAGCAAGTCATGTGTGCATGCAACAGATAGGAATCAATCATGAGCCAAGTTCTCTTGATGAAAAGGCATGCTAGGTCAATATTGCGACATGGAGACATGCCACCTCTCCCTTTCATTGAAATGTAGTATCACGCTAACACTCCACTCTGTACAGTCCTCGACTCTACACAGTGCCATGGGGAAATGATATCCGAGAATGTTTTCGAGATTATTTGCCGAAATTACCTGATTTTCATAAGCTCACATGCGCTCGTGCTAAAACAAAATGATTCGATCTCATCTCGAAAATCAAGACAAGCTAACATTCTCAGGATGACGAGACATTTGGATTTTTCGGATTCTCTCACTCTGGTTTTCCGAGCCTTGGCGAGGTGAAGCGTCGCGCGGGAGGGAATGAGTAATGAGGAAAGAAGTAGCATCCCATACATCAGGAGGTCTTGGAGATGAGACTTTGCAGATTTCCCCAACCAAACCCTATATATGTTCCTTGCACCTGCTTCCTTGCCAATGCATTTTCCAACCGAATAGAGTCATGACACCAACGATAGGAAAAGGAGGAAGGAAGAATCCTTGCCATTTGTTGTGAGGAGTACTTGCTCGACAACTTCATCTCATCCAAAAATGTACATTTCACCCACACACGATGCGGTGAGTTTTCATGCCCCTCCCACACCCCGCCCCAGCCCTTCCTCGCAAGGTCTAGAACTGCTCTACAGAGATCCGGCAAGCTCTCTTATTCATCTCTACTCTGCGGCAGCCTACTCTACGTCCACAGCAGGCTGCTGCTCCCCCTCTGCCTGCGAGTCGACAGCGACGACAGCAGACACCATAGACTCCACACCACACTCGTCGCGCCCGCGGCACACACGGTAGAAACCACTCTCGCCCCACTCTCGGCCCCACGAGTTCTTGATGATCCAGTAGTCCTTGTACTTGAGGCGCGCAGGCGAGAAGCCGTGCTGGCCGTAGCCCACCAGCAGCACGCCGTGGTTGAGCCCGTGCGGGTCGCACAGCAGCGGGCACGACACGCCACGCACGTATGACTGCATCCAGTTGGCATTGATCGCCACTGCACAGCAGCCAGACAGACCCAAGGGAAAGCGGTGGGGGGGGGGGGGGGGGGGGGGGCGATGTTGGGCTAGGTGTTTGCTGCACAGGGTGTACTGCGGCACGTTGCCTGGGTCTTTTTTTCAAGCACTATCCCCCCCCCCCCCCCCCCCGGGGGGGGGGGGGGGGGGGATAGTGCTTGAAAAAAAGACCCAGGCAACGTGCCGCAGTACACCCTGTGCAGCAAACACCTAGCCCAACATCGCCCCCCCCCCCCCCCCCCCCCCCGGTGGGGGGGGGAGGGGGGAAACAATCTTGCTCTGGTCATCAAGAGGACATACAACGCGTCCACAAGCCAGCCACTCACCAGCCAGCGGGCCGTACTTGTTGAGGTTGGCAGCAATCTGGTTGTCATCCACCGCAACCTGCACAAACTTCTGCACCGTGGCCTCCACCTTGGTCGTGTCGAAGCGGCACTTGCCCTCCACGCCCTTGTAGGGGTAGTCCGCCTCGCGCTGCAGCCCGCCCGCCGTCTCCAGATAGCGGAATACATTGTTCATCAGCCCGCCGTTGCACCCCGCATCGCACGCCCGCACTTGTGGGTCACACTGCTCACCCTCACACACATAGACACAGACAGACACACATAGACACAGACAGACACACAATGAGAGAGGGGAGAGGAGGATGAGGGAGAGAGCATGCGTGCGCGCAAGGGAGAGAGAGAGAGAGAGAGAGAGAGAGAGAGAGAGGGG